>CM032809.1:16316970-16343629 GCA_019155185.1 Beaufortia kweichowensis | reverse complement strand
GAATTTATTTGCAAATAATAAAATGTTTGCAAAAAAGAGAATGATGGTGGCCAAATTAGTGAGAATGAGGACGAGAATGAGGACGAGGAAGGGTCCATGGATGATGAGGATGAAGAGTCAGAGTATGAAGTTGGGGAGGAGACAGAGAAGGAACACACAGGCAAAAGATTCAAGATGTGTGGTTATGACACTACAGTATAATCTTGGAACATCGACAATGTTCAAATACTGAACCCAGCCAAAGTAGAAAGATTTATATGACATATTTTAATTCAAGGTCCAGAGGTGTTGCCATTCTTGTAAATAAACCACACACATGACCTAAAGGCATACTGTGAGGGTGGAGCTTTTGCCTGGGTTTACATCAATATTGATAATCAGATGTAAACATTTGTAACTGTTTGTTACCATGCAAAGGAAAAATCTGATCTTATGTTGAGGATTCTCTATAGCTTCCTAATACATGGACCGGCAGCATGGACTCAAAGCAGGCTTGCAATTGGTCGTGATTTTAACACGACATTTGACGAAACAAATAACACAGCACACAAAGCACGGAGTAATATAATGAATAATGTCATGCAACTAGTGGAACTGGAAGATTTATGGAGACATAAAAACCCAACAAAAATACAGTACACTTCCTCATGTATCAATCCTCAATCCAGATTAGACTATGTGTTCATGTTGAGCGATTTGCCACGTGTAATAAACTGTAACATTTGTACTGAGGACCAGTACAAAAAACTGTCAGATCACTACCCTGTAATCTTCACTCTGAACATCTGACAGTGACAGAGAAAATGGTTTCTGACAGACTTTAGCTAAGAGAAAGTATCTGGTCAAGTTTAAACATTAATTTTAAAGCAAAAGTCATTAGTAAAATAGCAAATAATGTAAGGAAATGTAATCATTTGTCATGTATCAACCATGTCATGTATGTGGTTTGATTGACTTTTGTGAATATCACTATCAATTATTATTATTGTTAATATTATTCTTTTATTATTAATTCTTATTCTTTTGGTCAAAGTTTTAATGCTTTCATGTTATAAATGTTAAAAAGTTGTATATTGTATATCACCTGTTTTGACACGGCTTTTAGTAGTTAGTTAGTTTCCATGATTTCTTATATAAAATGTATTGTGGGACTAAAGTGTAAATAGTGAATTCCTAAAAGTAGAAAAGTATGATGTAAATCACTTTACTATATTACATAATCTGAGCAGAACTGTTTTGCTAAATGGCATCAATGGGGTATTAGGGCACAGATTGTAGTGTTTTTTGGACAATACAAATACAATACAAATCAGTGGCAGAGAACTTTGGAAAGTGTGCTATGTATTAATAAAAACAAAATTTACCATTTTGAATTATGCTAATTTACTATGTATATTAAAGGCATTTGGTAAACCTTTGGTCAAGTGTTGGGGTAATAGATATTATTACAAACACTCAGATTTACAAAACATGCTGTAGAAATTTACACAGAAATGACTTCAACTCATCAAATAAGATGATGTTAGATTCTCTGTTAAACTGCTCTTTGAAACAAACTATAAAGATATACACTTTACAAATCTGGAATAATTCAGGTTTTGGGTCAAACAATTGGGTCAAGTTTAGAAATGATTACATACTGTAAAAGATAATTATAAATTATTTTTACAATTAAACGGAATGCAGCTGGTTGAGATGTTTTTACATTGTTTTTGGTATATTTACAGAATAATCCAAAATATGGAGACAACAACCTTATAAAAACCTTATAAAAACCTCAGGATTAAGGGAAATTAGGTATAATATGCTTTCACTTAAGTATTTAAGTGAGGTCAAGGTTGTTTTTATTTGAATAGATTCACCTCCAAACTGTTCTACAGAATGTTAATAGATCAAACTTACATGAGACAGTTCAAAGCTTAAAACATTTCTGAGTAACATTCCCACAAATTAATACTGTTTTTACATTCATGATAATAATCCAACAGTTGGAGCCGTTAACTGACAAAACTGACAAAGAGCAACTAATGAGTACTCTTTCTGCACTTACTGGTTTACTTTGAAGACAACCGAGATTGATTTTCTTCTTTAAATTATGTGGATATTTTCTTATACTTTATTTTATTGCACCATACATACATAATGGCATGTCTGTGGTGACATTATGTACATGTATGGGAGATTAGGGCTTTTTTCATTTTAATTTTAGTTTGGAGTTACAATGAGTTTTACATTTACCTCAATCCTCTTTCGGTTTCATTTTTAGTAAAGTTGACCATACCCTTTGCAGGAATGTGTTATGAATTAAACTTTGCTCATGGCTCAGTGCCAGTGACGTCAGAGCAATCGGAATTGAACAAAATTCTAAAGAATGGACATAATGAGATGTCAGATGTCTTGTTGTATCTCAAATGAGACCAATACTTTCGTGTTCATTCTGACACAGCTATTCTGAGTAACATTATTCTTTTGCCTTCAGTGAGATGAAATCACACCCAGTGACTTGCTGCACCCATTTTTAAAAATATTCCCTATTTTTGTCTCTCGTGTGATTTGTTTTATGATAGGCTTTTTGTATTGGTGGGCATGTTAAATAAAAAGTCTGGAGACAGTTGACCTTATGTTATGAATATGATAATGATAATAAAATAATTCCTGATTCAAATTTTTCTTAACACAGCGATGACGCTGTTTGTGCCAACATATTAAAGGACGTCAGGATCTGAGTTTTTAGAAAGCAACCCGTGTTGATTTGTTTTATCTGAAAATTGACTCAAATACTAGACCAGTGGCTGCATCCTCTGAGTACTGCGTTTTTAGGCATTTTATAGACTCCATCAAAGCTACATGTGGCTATTTTTACAGAAACAGAAATTTTGAAGAAACTGGCTGCAAAAAAAAAGGATGCAATAAATGATTTTTACAATTAAACTGAATGCAGCTGGTTGAGATGTTTTTTACAATGTTTTTGGAATATTTACAGAATAATCCAAAATATGGAGACATCAACCTTATCAACTGTATAAAAACCTTATCAGGATTAAGGGAGAAAGTGTTAATAGGAAAATAATATCAACTTTAAATGAATATACAGTGCATTCTGCAGGTTTTATGTTATTTTAGAAAGAAGGCTGTGTTGTATTATATGCTTTTTTAGGGTGGAAAGTTAAAGCTCCATCCAAACATAAACCAAAATGCTTGTTTGTAGTGTTGCAAACTTGCAAATATTTGT
Source organism: Beaufortia kweichowensis (assembly GCA_019155185.1). Lineage (NCBI taxonomy): Eukaryota > Metazoa > Chordata > Actinopteri > Cypriniformes > Gastromyzontidae > Beaufortia > Beaufortia kweichowensis. The sequence continues at coordinate 16,340,397 of CM032809.1, read as the reverse complement.
CATATATGCATTACAGTAAAATTAAGGCTCAAACGTCAACACGTGAAAGGTTAAAACATCATCACAGCTTGTACTTTTTTTAAACATCCACTGGTCATGAATAATAGAGGGCGGTGACAGTCAGAAATCCAGTTTGGCATGATTTTTACAAATACAATCTCTTCCTAAAGGCAAACAAAGCCTTAGAATTTATAACACAAAAAATATGTTTGTGTTTCTACATATAGTCTTCCAGATTGTACATACTGTTGGCTTGTTAGACAAAATGTTAAATGCTCTTTCATTTGTAAGTCAGTTTAGATAAAATCATCTGACAAATGAATACATGAACAATTCTGCTTTCTATATAAAATCATTCTACACAATAAGGACAATTCTGTGAGAATTTAACCTTGATATAGTGAAATTAATAGGTGAAATCAAACTTTGATGGCTTTGAAACTTTGAAGATAATTATAAATTATTTTTACAATTAAACTGAATGCAGCAGAATGCATTTTTAATTTTAGTTCGGAGTTACAATGAGGTAAAGGTAAAAAAAGTTCTACCTTTACCTCAATCCTCTTTCTGTATCATTTTTAGTAAAGTTGACCATGCCTCCTTTGGAAGACTTGAATTTAAGCGAGAAAAAATAGGAGCAACCAGGAACCCAGAAGAGTGAATTGTAAAGAATTGTAAATTGTTGTCATGTATTTTCAGAGTGCAAAGGTCCAAACAAACGTTTTATTGTCAATTAGTTGATTGTGGGAGTTTTTTATTGTTTACTTTTGTGTGAACTAAAATGAGAGTTAGTGAAGTGTATGAGATGTGGTCATGCAAACAGCCTGTGGGTGGTTATAAATAAATAAATGTTTTTTTTTGTAAGGTATGTTTGTAAAAGCTATACTTAAATGTCCTAATTGAACTATGTTTGCAAGGGTTAATCTAAACCTTGTCTGGAAAACTGCCCCATAATGTTCAACAACTCTCCAAAGGACACCACTGGTCTAGTGATGTCTTGTTCTTACAATGCTAAATGTGTTTTAATGGTCTACTTTATAGAATACTGTACTCATTGTTTAGATTATTTCCAGTAATTTTATGTTTGTGCATTAAACAATGTCCACAGACGGGTTATGTGAGCTAACTTGTATGACAACAGTTGCCTTGTGCTGTTTGTTGTGTCACACCCAAACCTCTTTTATAAAAAGATAAAAGAAAAACATATGACCACTCACCGAGAACATTTCACCTATAAATATTACTATGATTTTCAATCTTTGACATGTCACTGCTCACTCGATATTGAAGATATCAAGGTTAAGTTTTCGCTGAATGTTCTTTACATTATGTACAATGTTTTAATGTATAAAATAAAATAAAGTAAATCAGGCAGGGTCACAATACTTTTTTTCTAGTTGACATGAATTCATTTACATGTTTAATGTTGTAAGACACAAATAAAACATATTGTAAATTCTAAATGGACTGCAAAGCAATTCACTGCAATGGTAACCTCTAAAAACTGAAGTAACATAACTTTTTAAAAATCCCAACCTCACACAAAATAACACAAAATAACACAATAAAATATTCACTTTATCAGTACAGTTTCTCACAAAGCTTGCTGAGATCTTTTGCCTAGTTTCAGCAAAACTGTTTTAATACCAACAAAACTATTTTACAATTTAAATTTAATTTAAATTGATTTTTTAACCAATTATAGTTCAAACTCAAGAATTGTATTAGCTGATGGTTAGGTGGAAAGGGCTTCCTGACCTGAGAGTCAGCTGAAGTGACAATTCTCTGGTTCAACATCATCACAGCTTGTATTTTCATTTTTAAACATTGTTTTCCACTGGTCATGAAAAATAGAGGGTGACAAGCAGAAATCCACTTTTTCATGACTTACGCATACAATCGCCACCTAATGCAAACACAGAGAATATAAGAACATAAGACAAAAAATGATTTGTTTTTCAGCCTTGTAGACTGTATATAGTGCTCTTTAAACAAAATGTTTAATGATCTGTTATTTGTGAGTCAGTTCTTCTCGGACGTCTGCTGTATGTTGTGCCAATTCTGAATTACAGTTATACTAACCAATAAATGAAATATTTTGTACAGTATAGGAATATTTTCTACCCAATGAATTTTTTTATACACATAATAATGATTAAAATAATCAACTACAACTGGACACTTCATATACCAACAAAGTCACTTAATTGCTTATTGTCGTGTCACCTATTACCTTATTGTGTATTACCTTATTGTGTATTACCTTATTGTGTATTACCTTATTGTGTATTACCTTACTGTGTATTACCTTATTGTGTATTACCTTATTGTGTATTACCTTACTGTGTATTACCTTATTGTTGTCTAGTATAAACTAATTTTAAAGATGTTCGTATTTTATATCATTTTAAATTTGATAAAATGGAGCAAATAAGACTAATTAATTCAGCACTAATAAGAATGTCATGAAGCTTTTAATTATAATATGACACTAAACAAACAAACCCAAACATTATAGATTGATTTAAACCAACATTTGGTTTTGTCCACATTTGACCCAACCTTGAGTTGGAACAATTCAACATTCTTGAGTGCAGCAAACACATGAACATAAGCAAAGCTTTCAAAGACAAAGAACCGAAAGCAGTTTGTTGTGACTCACACATGTAATCTAAGCCTAAGGGCACACAAGTATAATGCAAAAGAGATGTATGGTGTATGTAAAATACATGCTATTTCTAAAGTATACTTTTACTTAAACAGAAACGAAAGTAAAAGCACAACAGGTGTATGTAAATCATGTTGGGTGATACCCTTTCAAAAAGTACAACTTTGCATGTTAAGAGGCCATATTGGTACCAAACACATACATATCTGTACCTAAAGAGTACATATTAGGATGTTTTTAAAAGGTACCATCTTAGTGACTCTTCTTCTGAGACTGTACCTGTTAATGAAATTAAGCTCAGTTTTATTTTCTAACACATGCTTTGCTCAAAAGCATCAGCAGGGCTTTTTGGCAAAGATGAAAGTGTTGTGTAGATTAAGGCAAGCAATTCCCAGCTGAGAAATGTCATTTACAATAATATACAGTATATACACAATAATGGACTACTTTTGTGTGAAATGTATACACAGGATTAGCACTTTAACCATCTTGTAATTGTACAATTCATGAGGGTTTCTTCTTAAATGAAAGATCCCTACGTTTCTTTGTCAGGCTGTATACTTTCATAAAGATTCTTTAACATAAGCTTGCTGCATAAATCTTTCCATTATATTATACTTTCACTTAAACGTTGAGCTGTAAATCCAAAAGCCCAACAAGTGAATGTAAATAGCCAACTAACTATTTACATACTAAGTAGTGCCCTTGCGTGACACGTCAGTGAGTTAAAAGCTTATACTGTATAATAGACCTTTTTCATCTCCAACCAAACTCAAATTACAGCTAAATCATGTAACTTCTGTTTATTAGTAAACACTGTTCTGAATAGGGGTGGAAAGGTATTAAAATTAAATAATAAAATATTGATATTGATATTGGTGAACTACATGTTTAAAAATTGTAGTTCTGATTGTAGCAAAAATTTTAGCATTTTCATGTTTAAACTCAATATGTGCGGTGGCAGTTATCAGGTTAAATAATTTAAAATGTTAAAATGATTTGAAATTACTTGAAATAATGTAAAAATAGTTGAAAATGTCACAGACTGATGTTGAAAAGGAATCAATAACTTTAATCCAAATCCCCTTACATTATATGTGCATATGTAAAGTAAAACAAGCCCTCTTAAGCACCTCCTACTTAGGGTATTTAAAACTCTGCAAACATAACAATCATACTCTAACAAACATTCAAGTTCACACAACCAATGTAAGTATTTTTTTATTATTATTATTACATTAGACTGCTTTTCCACCGAAAAAAGTGTAGTGTCTAAAAACAATTTTAATGCAAGTTACATTTTTAATTTTAATAAAATATTTTTACCTGTAACTGTCACCACAAAAAGTAGATGTAGTAGATGAACTGCAATATTTAAATTTTCAGGCTGTTTATATTCAGTAGGATTTCTGTCACGTGAACCACTGCTACCATGGGATCTAAGAAGAAACTGTCTTTCATTTCATGGAATACAAACGGACTCAAAAAAAAGATAGACCCAGTGAAGATCGAAATAACGAAATACAATGTTGTTTTTCTTCAACAGACACGTTCAACGGATGGTAAAATATTTAGTCAGCTGAAAGACTTTAAATCATTCTACACCACACAAAAATTATTGTATACAGGAGTGGCTATTTTAATAAAAACTAAGATCTTTGAAGAAAGCGAGTACCCAACAGAATGTTGGCTAGATCCCACTGGCTGCTACATTGTGGTTAAATGTACTTTGAAAGGACAACTGTTCACTCTTGTGAGTGTGTACAATTGCCATTCTGATATAAGACCCTTTTTGAAACTCAGAAGTGTACTCGAGAAGCACGCAGAGGGCATCTTGCTTATTGGAGGAGATTTTAATGTTCCTCTGAATCCATATCTGGACAGAACATCTAAAAGGAGGAATAATAGCCACTCACTTTTCAAAGCAGTTGTGGAGGAATTCATGACATCTTTTCATCTTGTTGATGTGTGGAGAAGGCTTCACCCAAAAACCAGGCAATATTCTTATCAACAAAACACGGTCACATCAAGATTGGACTATATTTTTGTTCCAGAGGAGTCACTGCAGTATATTAAGAAGTGTGAAATTTCTCAAAACAGAATCTGCTCTGACCATTATCCAGTTGTGTTTGAAATCAGTAGATCCAAACAAAGCAAGAAACTGGAATTATTTCTGATTGGGTTTGAAGGGGAGAACAGGAATGTCTTAAAATTCCAGCAATCAGTAGTAAACACTTGGTTGAGCTATAAACAGAAATGCATGGTGGAACCTGATTTCACTGTAAATCCCCACACATCTCTGATAATTGGTGCCAGTGAGGTTGAACGGGCAATTCAGTCTCTGGTAGTGAAGCATGTTGAACGTCCTGATGGTATACCACTCTCCTTCTACAAGGGTTACTCACATGCTCTCATTCCATATTTGTGTGCATTTTATCACAATATACTTGAGCAAACGACGAGCATCCCTGAGGCTTTTAAGCAGACAATTACAGTATCTGAGACACACACATTTAACATTGACTACCTGATCTTATCTACCATCATGGCCAGGTGGCTTTATGACCACTTGCAGTCTCTTTCATCAAACTACACTGTTGGTGATGATAAAAAAACAGTGTTGTTTATCAACAAAAAGGCACCAGTTAGTATTGATTGGTCTGTCTTAAAAGAAGAACTGAGTAAAAAAAAGCCAGAACCATCTTTACTGGTTAAGCAGAGAACTGAGCCTTTCATGGATGAATTAAAGATTGCTGCACTTGACAAGATCGTGAAATATAACCTTAGCAATGAACAAAATCCGCTCCGCTGGGGTTGCCCTCTGACTCCTGTGCTGATGACACTGCATCTGAAGCATGTTGCTAATGAACTTGTTGAAAATATAAAAGACCAAAAAGCATCCATCCATATTTCAAGAGAAAATGTCATAGTTAGATTCTCTTGTGAATTTAAACCATATTTAGAGATGATTCAAGGAAAATATATTAGTGTTGACTGTACAACTCTGGAATTGTCTGAGCAACCTGATGAAGAAATGCCTCTTCTGTAAGACTTGTATTTATAGAAGTAACCCAGAAGAGTTGGTTATTTTAGAGATAATTGTAAAGTTGTCTTATTTAGCATGTATTTTCAGGGTGCAAAGGTCAAGCTCTAATCTAACCATAATAACAAAGTTGATTATAGGATTTGTTTTGTTTTTTTGGCCATGAGATGATGAAAGTTAGTTAAATGTATGAGGTGTGATCAAGCAAACAGCCTGTGGGTAATCTTGCAAACGTTTGGCAAATAAGCTTCACATAGCAAATCAAGCTACATTTGACTTATCTTTCTTTCTAATATATATTTTTTAGTAAATATATTCTATATTCATGTATGTATTTATGTACGTTTAGCAGAATGTCTATGTCTTTTTCTGAGCATTTCTAACATTACTCTATCATCCTTTTGTTGTTGTTTTTGTTGTATTGTAAACACTGAAATGCTTTAATGTTTGTTTTAAAAGACTTTGGATATGACATGATGTTATTTAAATATATGTTTAATAATTTATGACTTATAACACTACAGAATTAAGAGAAAATGTAGAAAATTGTAGCAGAGTACAAGTGAGTTCTTTAAAAGCTCACTGCAAATTAAAACCAAATGTAAAAATGAAATGATAACCAGTAATTGTTATGATAATACTGAAAATTGGTAACTTGATGTAGACTGTATATAGTTCTATTTAAATCTTTATCTTTTTGGACGTCTGCTGTATGTTGTGCAATTCTGAGTCACAACTATACCAGTAACCAATAAATGAAATATTTTGTACAGTATAGGAATATTTTCTACTCAATAAAATAAGACTGTTCAACACAATCACTTTATTTCTTATTATAATTTTTTTTATTTGTATTTATTTTAAAGATTTTCATATTTTATATCATTTTAAATTTGCCCATGGAGCAAATAAGACTAATTAATTCAGCACTAATAAGAAAGCCATGAACCTTTCAATTATAATATAATTGCTATAACACTAAACAAAAAAACTGTTGGGTTGTTTAAACCCAAACATTATACATTGATTTAAACCAACATTTGGTTTTGTCCACATTTGACCCAACCTTGAGTTGGTATACTTTTACTTAAACAGAAACGAGAGAGAGAGAGAGAGGAGGGAGGGAGGGAGGGAGAGAGGAGAGAGAGGGAGGGAGGGAGGGAGGGAGGGAGGGAGGGAGGGAGGGAGGGAGAGAGAGAGAGAGAGAGAGAGAGAGAATACTGCTTTTCCACCGAAAAAAGTGTAGTGTCTAAATACAATTTATAAAAAACTAAAAATAATTTTTAGATATAACATTTTAAACACATTTACGTCTTAAGTTTTAGGTCTAAAGTTTAATTTTTTTAGGGAAATAACATTTATTTTGCAGAGGGCATCTTATTGATTGGAGGAGACTTCAACATCGCTCTGAATCCACATCTGGACAGAGATCCTTTAACAAAGAATGAGCGACATTTGATGTTGAGACCAACTGTAGAGAAATTCATTACATCCTTTCATCTTGTAGATGTATGGAGAAGACTTAACCCAACATGCCGAAAATACACCTATTCAGACCAATCACGATTAGATTATCTTTTTGTACCAGAGGAATCAATGCACTATGTTGAAAGCTGTAAGATTTCTGAGGACGACTGCCGCTCAGACCATAAACCAGTTCTGTTTGAAATCAGGTGCCACAAAATAAAAACATCAAATCAACTGGATGTCATTGAAAATACACATAAAAGAAATATCTCTGAATTTGTGTCAGAGGTTTCACAGCAATGGCTCAGATGCAAACAACATTTTTGGGGTCAGAGATTTGATTTAACTTTCAGTCAACATTCCTTTAACAAGATTCAGGTTAAAGATGTTGAAAGGGCAATTCAGTCCCTGGCAGTGAACAAAAACAAAAATAAACGGCCAGATGGTATATCACTCTTATTCTATAAGAGTTACTCTTATGCTCTTATTCCATATTTGTGTGTGTTTTATCACAATTTACTTAAACAGCCAGTAAATGTCCCAAAGTCTTTCAATAAGACTTATAATGTATCTCAGACCGATATTTACATATTCAATGTTGACTATCTGATTCTGTCCACCATCATGGCCTGGTGGCTTAATGAACACTTGGATTCCCACTCATCATACTACACTGATAACAAAACAAACAGTCAAACAGTGCTGTTTGCTTTTAGAAAGGGAGCAAAAATGATTCCATGGCAATTCTTACAACGCTGCTTAACAAAAGAGCAACAAAGAAGCCCACCTTTACAAAGTAAATTTAACATTGATGTGCTTGAAAAGCTTCTGAAAAACAGCCATAATGGCAGATACAAATTACTACACTTGGGTTGTCCACTGACTCCTGTACTGATGAGACTGTGTCTTATGCATGTTGCTGAAAAGTTTCTTGAAAGTGTTGGAAAGCCAGATTCAGAGGTTCATATTTGCAAAGAGAATGTCATTGTGAGACTCTCTAAAAACATCAGTGAAGATTGTTTGAGAAAAGCAGAGGAAGAATTACCTACTGTGCATTGTAGATTTGTTAATAAGCTCACAGATGAACAGTCTGAGTAGTCACACATTTATCAAACAGTAAATTAAAACAAACAATGTGTGCAACATATTAATTTTGCACATGTCCAAATTTAATTCTTCAAATGTAAATACAGTAGTTGTATTATCTTGCTGTTGTTTTATGCATCAATATCATGCTTTATATCATTGTAGGCTTAACTGTTATTTTAGCTATATGTGTTTAGTGGTACCTGACAACTGATGTGTTTATTTATAACTATGATATGGCCACAACCTTGGAAGATGAAATATGAAGATTATCAGATAAATCTTCCTATGAAGATGAAATATGTATACATCCTGTACTGTGTTTAAGCAAAGATTTGTTCAGTAGTTGAATAGTAATCTTGAGTTTTACTGGTTTTATTAGATTTTTTAATTGAGATTTTATTGTTGAAAAATTTATTATATATTAATTTCCTGCAGTTAAAAATAAAAGGACTATGACAATTATTCAATGTATTTACGTTAACCTACTGTACAGTTGCAAATTGTGTTTTTAATAGAATATATAGTATGGATATATAATGATTTTTAGTTTGCTTAAGTTTGTTTTGTGATTACATTTACATTTAGTCATTTAGCTGAAACTTTTATCCAAAGCGACTTACAAATATTTTGTGTTACTTTTAACTCAACTTGTGTTACTTTCAACTCAACATGTGTTGTCCCTTTTATGTATTTAACACAAAATGACACATTATGTGTTAAACAGCATAACACAAAAAATGTGTTAAAAAATAACACATCCTTTTTTAGAGTGTGTTGATTAAGGCAAGCAATTCCCAGATGAGAAATGTCATTTACAATAATATACAGTATATACACAATAATGGACTACACACACATTTGTGTGAAATGTATACACAGGATTAGCACTTTAACCATCTTGTAATTGTACAATTCATGAGGGTTTCTGCTGAAATGAAAGATCGTTTCTTTGTCAGGCTGTATACTTTCATAAAGATTCTTTAACATAAGCTTGCTGCATAAATCTTTCCATTATATTATACTTTTACTTAAACGTTGAGCTGTAAATCCAAAAGCCAAACAAGTGAATGTAAATAGCCAATCTCAACTATTTACATACTAAGTGGTGCCCTTGCGTGACACGTCAGTGAGTTAAAAGCTTATACTGTATAATAGACCTTTTTCATCTCCAACCAAACTCAAATTACAGCTAAATCATGTAACTTCTGTTTATTAGTAAACACTGTTAATTTTTAATTTTAATAAAATATTTTTATCTGTAACTGTCACCAGAGAAATTGAGTAGATGAACTGCAATATTTAAATATGCAGGACCTCATCTGAATCAAATATTCTAGTTGACATGAATTTATATATTTAATATTTGTTTAAAACACAGAGCTCAAACTTAAGCTGATGGTTAGGGTGAGAAGGTTTTCTGACCTGAGAGTCAGCTGAAGTAATTATTCTCTAGTAAAACGTCATCACAGCTTGTACTTTTTAAACATTTTATTACTGGACATGAGTGGTGACAAGCAGAAATACAGCTTGGCATGACTTTTACACATACAGTACAATCTTCACCCAAAGGCAAACACAAAGCTTTGGAATGTAAGACGCTAAAGAGAAACACAATCAGCTACAATATAGTGTTGGCTCTTTAGACAAAATCATATTGTCAAAGTCATATTGTATAAAGGCATCTGCTAAATTACAAAATGTAAATGTATATAAATAATATGACTTCTGCTGCATGTTGTATAAAGGCATCTGCTAAACTACAAAATGTAAATGTATATAAATAATATGACTTCTGCTGCATGTTGTGCCAATTCTGAGGTAGAACTCAGACCTATAATAGAAACTTGAATCAAATGATATACGATACTCAGTCAAAAATGTATGGTCTTCTTTTTAACACCTAGCAATGGAATGACAATTGCCAGTGATGTTTGGCTGCCAACATTATCAAAATATCTTCTTTTGTGCTCAGCAGAAGGCAGTTTAAACAGGTTTGGAATGACATGAGGGTGTGTAAAGAATTTTCATTTTCGGTACACTATCCATTTAACAGGTGATTCTGTAAAGCCTACTGTTCAAATGACTTGCTTTGTGATCTCAGTGAAAGGACAGATAAAGGATTGCATTCTATTCTTATCAGAGAGATTGGTTGATGTTAGTCTCACTCCAAGACAGTCACGCAAACATGTCTTCATGCTTTTGCATTGATTGTAACCAGTAATTTGGAACTGAGCCCTGACTGACCAGTTGAAACAGATTCCTATTAAGGCTGCATAACAAAACTGTTATAGAGAAAGATCTAAAAATGTCCACGTTGGCTTTTAAACGCTAAAAATTATAAGAGATGTTTGTGTGTCTAATAGTGAGTCACATAGAAGAAGAGTTAAAGAGTTGTGTTCTTTGTTGTTGTATTTTTACGAGGGGCTGTATTTTTAGCTGTTTTTACATCACCTGAACCTGTGGACTTTCTAGTGTGATGTACATGAAAGGGCATACAGGCTAAAGACTATACACCTTAGCACTGTAATATATAGATCATTTCACTTAACAAATATAACGTATTAAAATGACATGAATTATGAAAAACATATTAATATAATTAGTGAGTTTTGGCGATTACACATCAAAAGTACTGAATCATGAATGTACAGCTAAACTCTACAGACTGCTAAGCTTGGGTTAATGTGACAAACTGATGTGGAAAACGAACATTTTAAACATTTCAGGTAAGATTCATTTATTTTGTTCTGACACTAAATTTCTATTTACACAATATTTATGTACATAAAGTAAAGACAAACTCTCTATGGCCCAGCATTTAAGATCACACAACCAACAAACTGAATAAATGTAAGTATTTATACTTATAGCTGGATCATTTAATTTGTCATTCATATATATATATATATATATATATATATATATGACAAATTGTGTCATATATAAAATAATCCATTTAAATGTAATTTACATTTAGATATTCAATATACACAAATTTTAATTGTGTATATATATATATATATATATATATATATATATATATATATATATATATATATAAATATAATACGCTTTATTTAGGGCAGAAAGTTAAAGCTCCATCCAAACATAAACCAAAATGCTTGTTTGTAGTGTTGCAAACTTGCAAATATTTGTCATATATGCATTACAGTAAAATTAAGGCTCAAACGTCAACACGTGAAAGGTTAAAACATCATCACAGCTTGTACTTTTTTTAAACATCCACTGGTCATGAATAATAGAGGGCGGTGACAGTCAGAAATCCAGTTTGGCATGATTTTTACAAATACAATCTCTTCCTAAAGGCAAACAAAGCCTTAGAATTTATAACACAAAAAATATGTTTGTGTTTCTACATATAGTCTTCCAGATTGTACATACTGTTGGCTTGTTAGACAAAATGTTAAATGCTCTTTCATTTGTAAGTCAGTTTAGATAAAATCATCTGACAAATGAATACATGAACAATTCTGCTTTCTATATAAAATCATTCTACACAATAAGGACAATTCTGTGAGAATTTAACCTTGATATCTTTAATATAGCCTGAAATCATAGTGAAATTAATAGGTGAAATCAAACTTTGATGGCTTTGAAACTTTGAAGATAATTATAAATTATTTTTACAATTAAACTGAATGCAGCTGGTTGAGATGTTTTTACATTGTTTTTGGTATATTTAGAGAATAATCCAAAATATGGAAACAACAACCTTACCAACCCTACAAAAACTCAGGATTAGAGTAAATTAGTTATAATATGCTTTTACTTAAGCAGAAATAGAAATTAAAGCACAAGTGGTGAATGTAAATAGTACTGTAAACACTACATTTGTGAGACCTTTTTGTGAGCTTGTATTAAATGTCAGTGAGTTCTAACCTCTATCTAACCACAGTCTTCAATGGTTTCTAAATGAACAGGTCAAGGTTGTTTTTATTTGAATAGATTCACCTCCAAACTGTTCTACAGAATGTTAATAGATCAAACTTACATGAGACAGTTCAAAGCTTAAAACATTTCTGAGGAACATTCTCACAAATTAATACTGTTTTTACATTCATGATAATAATCCAACAGTTGGAGCAGGTCAGAGCAGTTAACTGACAAAACTGACAAAGAGCAACTAATGAGTACTCTTTCTGCACTTACTGGTTTACTTTGAAGACAACCGAGATTGATTTTCTTCATGTGGATATTTTCTTATATTTTATTTTATTGCACCATACATACATAATGGCATGTCTGTGGTGACATTATGTACATGTATGGGAGATTAGGGCTTTTTTCATTTTAATTTTAGTTTTGAGTTACAATGAGGTAAAGGTAAAAAAAGTTTTACCTTTACCTCAATCCTCTTTCTGTTTCATTTTTAATAAAGTTGACCATACCCTTTGCAGGAATGTGTTATGAATTCCAATAACACTGGCGCTGTTCATGACTCGGTGACAGTGACGTCAGAGCAATCAGAATTGAACAAAATTCTAAAGAATGGACATAATGAGATGTCAGATGTCTTGTTTTATCTCAAATGAGACCAATACTTTTGTCATCATTCTGAATGCAAATAGCTAAAGGGGTTTTAAGAAGACTCCACCCCATGTATTTAATAACCTGCATGGTTAAATCCGCCAGCAGAATTCATGCGGAAGTGTGGGAGCTTCAAATTTCACAGTAAGTCTACAGAGACTTTTTGATTTTAATTGTGCTTTTACTTTACTCTAACATACTCTTTAATTTTTACTTTTTTATCATTTACTGTCAATTTTACTGTACTGTTTAATAGCCACTTAGATGAGATAACATTTCACTACTGGAACAAATTTTATGGAACAATATATAAAGAATATGTGTAATGTATAAACCTATTCACTAGGCTATATTAGTTAAAGTTATTTAGTTTAACTTTAACAACATTAGACATGCAAGTAATATTGGTATTTTGAATTCTAGATTTCAGGTAAATTCGTGGATATCTACACTACTATCATCATGAGTTCTGAGATGAAGCTACGTTTTATGTCATGGAATTCAAATGGGCTCAAAACAAAGATGGAGAACGTGAAGAGTGAAATAGAGAAACACAATTGCGATGTTGTTTTTATGCAACAGACACGTTCAAGTGCCAGTGAAACTTTTAAGGAGCTGGAAAATGAATCATTTAAGTCATTCTATACCAAACAAAGACAAGCCTACAGGAGTGGCTATTTTAATAAAACAGACATATTTAGCCAAACCAACTGTGTCCCGGTTGTTGTCGATGATGCTGCTGGCTGCTACATTGTGGTTAAATGTACCCTGAAAGGCCAACTATTCACTCTTGTGAGTGTATACAATTGTCTTTGGAATTTGGAACCCTTACTGAAACTCAGAAGTGTACTTGAGAAGCATGCCAATGGCATCTTACTGATTGGAGGAGATTTTAATGTTCCTCTGAATCCATATCTGGACAGAATATCCACAAAAATTGATAAAATACATGCACTCTTTAGACCAGTTGTAAAGGGATTCATGACTTCTTTTCATCTTGTTGATGTGTGGAGAAGACTTCATCCAGATGACGAGGAATATTCTTACCAGCAAAAGGGTGTCAAGTCAAGATTAGACTATGTTTTTGTTCCAGAGGTGTCAACACAATATATTAAAATGTGTGACATTTCTCATGACTGCTCTGGCTGCTCTGACCATTATCCAGTTGTGACTGAAATTGGCATGCTCAAAGAAGAAAGCAAACTAGAAATATTTCCGAATATCTTATACAATAGCTCAATAGAGATGTATCAGAAATCAGTTGTGAATGAATGGTTGAACTGTAAGCGTAAACACTGGTCTAACCTTGATTTGACTATAAATCCCCACACATCTCTGATTAGTGCCATTGAGATTCAACAGGCAATTCAGTCTCTGGTATTGAAGTTTGATGTTGAACATCCTGATGGTATAACACTCTCCTTCTATAAGAGTTACTCACAATATTTCCTTCCATATTTGTGTGCTTTTTATCAGAATATACTAGAAGAGCCAAACAACCCAGAGGCTTTCAGCAAGTCAATTCTGATATCTGAGACACATCACATCTACAATGTTGACTATCTGATTTTAGCCAGCATCATGGCCAGGTGGCTTGATGACCACTTGCAGTCACTTTCATCAAACTACAGTGATGTTTCTGATACAACAACAGTGTTGTTTTTCAACAAAATGGCACCAATTAATGTTAAGTGGTCTGTCTTAACTAAAGTACTAGGTAGAAATCCTCAGCTGGATGAATTTAAGATTGCTGCTGTTCAGAAAATCTTGAAATCTAACTCCAGCGGAAAACAAAAATGTCTTTACTGGGGTTGTCCTCTGACTCAAGTGCTGGTGACACTGTATCTCACATGTGTTGCTAATGAAATGGTGGAAAATGTAGGAGACGAAAATGCATCCATGCATATATCTAGAGAGAATGTCATTGTTGTATTCTCCCATAAAGATGTCATCAAACATCAAAATATATTAGAGGAGATTAAAGGGAAATACACCAATATTTGCTGTAAAATCCTGGAGTACAGTGAAGATAAAGACAAAGATACAGATGAAGACAAAGATAAAGATGAAGACAAAGATAAAGATGAAGACAAAGATAAAGATGAAGACAAAGATAAAGATGAAGACAAAGATAAAGATGAAGATAAAATGCCTCCTTTAGAAAACTTGAATTTAAGCTAGAAAAAATAGAAGCAACCAGGAACCCAGAAGAGTGAATTGTAAAGAATTGTTATTTGTCATGTATTTTCAGAGTGCAAATGTCCAAACAAACGTTTTATTGTCAATTAGTTGATTGTGGGAGTTTTTCATTGTTTACTTTTGTGTGAAATAAAATGAGAGTTAGTGAAGTGTATAAGATGTGGTCATGCAAACAGCCTGGTTGCAAACATTTGACAAATGAAGTCTCTTTTGACTTTGACTTTTTTTCTCATATATTTTTGTTTGTGTATCATATTCTGTATTTATCTGGTTATTTAGTGTGTATGCCTTCAAAGTGTTTAACAGTTTAACAGGAT
The DNA here is from genome assembly GCA_019155185.1 of Beaufortia kweichowensis. Taxonomy (NCBI): domain Eukaryota; kingdom Metazoa; phylum Chordata; class Actinopteri; order Cypriniformes; family Gastromyzontidae; genus Beaufortia; species Beaufortia kweichowensis. Next base: position 16,325,066 of record CM032809.1, on the reverse strand, counting down.
GTGTTTTTGTAGAGCATTTCTGACATCTTTTTTTTGTATATACTGTATTGCATTTATGTTTGCTTTAAAAGACTTGATATGGCATGATTTTATGTAAAAATATGTTTAATAATAAATGTAATAAATAAATAAATGTTTTTTGTAAGGTATCTTTGTAAAAACTATACTTAAATGTCCTAATTGAACTATGTTTGCAAGGGTTAATCTAAACCTTGTCTGGAAAACTGCCCCATAATGTTCAACAACTCTCCAAAGGACACCACTGGTCTAGTGATGTCTTGTTCTTACAATGCTAAATGTGTTTTAATGGTCTACTTTATAACAGTGTTTCCCCTACCATTATATAAGGGGGGCGCCCCGCCACCCTAACGGCTCACCCGGCCCCCCTTGAAGGTCAAGTAAATTTGATTTGATTTTCTTTATAGCGCCAGATTACAATTTGTTATTTTATTAAACAAACTAAATAGCCCTTGAGTATTATGTTATTTATCTTATTTCCACGATGGCATGTCTTTGTCTGTGTTTGCGCGTTTACAATTATCCCAATGAGTGCGCGCTCACAGGGAACAACTGAGGATGGCAACACTTGCTCTACTGCGAGTAGCAGCCGGAGTAGCTCTCCTGCTCGAAGTAGGGATGGGTACCGAAACCCGGTATTAAACTAGCCCCGGTGCTAAATTATGAAAGACCGAAGTATCAATAAGCTCTGACGCTATCGGTTCTGCTTTCGGTACTGGAGAAATTAAGAAAATACATGTCCTGTTTATTAATGCTAAATAAACGTTATCTTGCGCATTTTAACTGTCCAACCATTTCTAATTTACGATAATAGCCTATTTTGACATTTACCTGCACTTTTATCCATCATGCGCGAAATGTCCCTGTCTGTCCCTGAGTACACTGAGTGCGCGCGCACGCACACAACACGAAAGCTCGCGCTTAATAGAGTGACGATGGCGGAGAGAAGCAAACGGTCTAAAGTATGTTTACATTTCACTCGAGTGGATGCAGACAATGATCGTTACAACACGTGCAACAAGATTTTAGCTTGTAAGGGCGGAAACACAAGCAATCCGTCAAAACATCTTTCAAAAGTTCATCATGTGCGGACAGAGAATTGCAAAGTTTTCGACTGCCTAGTTAGTTCATCATCCACCTCCTCAGGTAAATATGCTAGCAGTCTTCCCAAATAACAACGACATAAGCATCCTATAAGGTCTCTCTAAATTAGTATTTAATAATTTAATAAATACATCACGTTCAGTTAAATTATGAATAACCTACGTATTTTTTCTGCAGTAAGTTAAATAAATCATAGACATTAAAAATGCCTTTACAGTACTGCATTTACAAATAGATGAATAAGAATAAACTATGCTTATTAAGAAATGATAAAGTAGAAATGACCTAATAATGAATTTGTAGTGATGAAATACATACACTTAAATTTTGTAGTGTACATTGCAAGTAGTTCCAAACATGTATAACTTTTAAGTCCAGTTCTTCTGCAGTCTACCTGCCCCAACTGTGTTGCTTTAAAGCACTGGACATTCTTTTACAAAAGAAATTATTTATTTGATTTATTTTGTTTGTATAATATATATTTGCTCAAACATTGCTGTTTGTTAGGCTATAGATAATTATTTTATTTTACATTTAAAAAATAAAGTGTTAATTCTGTTCTCAATTTGTTTTTGTTTTTTTATTAAAAACACAACAAAAAGTACGGATAAGAGTACCGTTAATGTACCGGATCGATAAGTGGTATCGATAAAAGTAGTAATACTGTTAAAACCTTAACGATACCCATCCCTAGCGCCAAAAAGTGCTGCCCCTGACAAGCATCAAATCTCCAGTCATCACCGGATGACAGGTTTTGATCCAGTTTGGCTGTCAGTGGGGAAATACTCCCCTTGGTTGTACAAGACTGATCTTGGTAAGTAACTAAATACATACATAAATAAATGTGACAGCAGGGTTCTCATCTAAGACATGACGTACCAATTACGTAAGGCATAACTTATTCATAATATATTGTGGTAATTACATGACGGGTAACGGAAACCTGTAATTTCATTAACAAGTTTATATTAATGAATTACATGCCGCTCACTATTTACATATTTGTGTTTAAAATGTTTTTAGTCAGGACATTGTAAATCTGCTGAATAAATAAGACAAGAGATATTTAATACGCTATGCAGGCCACTCTGCGCACGTGATGACGTTCAGAACAACGCGCGTGTCATTTTCCCCAACCAACCCCCCCCCAAAGCTGTAAACCTAGGGGAAACACTGTTATAGAATACTGTACTCATTGTTTAGATTATTTGTTTAGATTATTATTTATGTCCACAGATGGGTTATGTGAGCTTACTTGTATGAACTGTCATATGTCATTACACACACACAATCTCCACCTAATGCAAACACAGAGAATATAAGAACATAAGACAAAAATTATTTGTTTTTCAGCCTTGTAGACTGTATATAGTGCTCTTTAAACAAAGTGTTTAATGATCTGTTATTTGTGAGTCAGTTCTTCTCGGACGTCTGCTGTATGTTGTGCCAATTCTGAATTACAGTTATACTAACCAATAAATGAAATATTTTGTACAGTATAGGAATATTTTCTACCCAATGAAAAAAAAGGTTAAAATATTAAACCTTAATATAAACCTAAAAAGATTAAAATAATCAACTACAACTGGACACTTCATATTACCAACAAAGTCTTTATTAGTCTTATTCAACATTAGTCTTATTTGCTCCATTTGCTCTAAATTTAAAATGATATAAATTAGTTTATACTAGACAACAATAAGGTAATACACAATAAGGTAATAGGTGACACGACAATAAGCAATTAAGTGACATTGCTTATTGTCGTCGTGTCACCTATTCCCTATATTAATGTATTACCAATAATATATTACCTTATTGTTGTCTAGTATAAACTAATTTATATCATTTTAAATTTAGAGCAAATGGAGCAAATAAGACTAATTAATCCAGCACTATTTAGCCAAGAAGAACTCATTAGGCTTTCAATTATAATATGACACTAAACAAAAAAGACTCTGAAACTGTTGGGTTGTTTAAACCCAAACATTATAGATTGATTTAAACCAACATTTGGTTTTGTCCACATTTGACCCAACCTTGAGTTGGAACAATTCAACATTCTTGAGTGCACCAAACACATGAACATAAGCAAAGCTTTCAAAGACAAAGAACCGAAAGCAGTTTGTTGTGACTCACACATGTAATCTAAGCCTAAGGGCACAAAGGTAAGATGCAAGAGAGAGATGTACATGCAAACTCTTAAATATGCAAAAAGAAATATTCAAACTATAATATACACTTGTTTCTAAGGTATACTTTTTCTTAAACAGAAACGAAAGTAAAAGCACAACAGGTGTATGTAAATCATGTTGGGTCGATACCTTTTCAAAAAGTACAACAAAGAGGCCATATTGGTACCAAACACATACATATCTGTACCTAAAGAGTACATATTAGGATGTTTTTAAAAGGTACCATCTTAGTGACTCTTCTTCTGAGACTGTACCTGTTAATGAAATTAAGTACAGCTAAATCATGTAACTTCTGTTTATTAGTAAACACTGTTCTGAATAGGGATGGAAAGATATTCAAATTAAATAATAAAATATTGATATTGGTGAACTACATGTTTAAAAATTGTAGTTCTGATAGTAGCAAAAATTGTAGCATTTTCATGTTTAAAAAAAGAAGACCTAAGACAGTTGAGCAACTAGAAGCCTGTATTAGACAAGAATGGGACAACATTCCTATTCCTAAACTGCAACTTGTCTCCTCAGTCCCCAGACGTTTGCAGCCTGTTGTAAAAAGAAGAGGGATGCCACACAGTGGTAAACATGGCCTTGTCCCAACTTTTTGAGATGTGATGATGCCATGAAATTTAAAATCAACTTATTTTTCCCTTAAAATGATACATTTTCTCAGTTTAAACATTTGATATGTCACCTATGTTGTATTCTGAATAAAATATTGAAATTTGAAACTTCCACATCATTGCATTCTGTTTTTGTTCACAATTTGTACAGTGTCCCAACTTTTTTGGAATCGGGTTTGTATTATCAAACGTCAATCACAGCTTTAAAACATCTTTCCACTGATCATAAATAATAGAGGGTGGTGAACAGCAGAAATCCAGTTTGGCATGACTTCCACAATCTCAAACTAAAGGTAAAAAGATGCAAAAGTGTGTTTGTGTTTCTACATAGCCTTGTAGACTGCACATACTATTGGATCTTTAGACAAAATGGTATGCTCATATAGTCAGTTTGGATAAAAACATCTAATAAATGAATACATGTAAATGTAAATATATAAAAATCATCTAACTTCTGCTCTGTTGTGCCCACTGTATTTAATTTGTAATACATTTTTGTATGATTAATTTGAAAGATCATTTTTCATTTTGGCACAAAGCAAAAAGAATAAATGAATCCAGAACAATTCAGCCAATAAGACATCATGCAGCTTTCAATTATAGTATGACACTTAACAAAAGGCACTCTAAAAATGTTGGTCTGTTTAAACCCAAATATTATAGATTAATTTAAACCAACATTTGGGTTCAACCAAGCCATGGGTTGGAACAATTCAACATTTTCAAAGCACAAGACACACTAAGCAAACAAATGCTTTAAAAGAACTCTCGCACGATCTATGATGTCTATGATGCATCTATGGTGCAAAGATGCAAACCTCCTAAATATGCAAAAAATATCCAAACTGCAATATATGTCTGTGTCAAAGACACATTCATTTAAACAGAAACTAAAGTAAAAGCACAACAGATTTGGAACAAATCGTCGCATCAAGATTAGACTCTTTTTTTGTTCTAGAGAAGTCAATGCAATATATTGAAAAGTGTGATATTTCTACTGAAAAATGGTGCTTTGACCATTACCCAGTTATGATTGAAACAGGCATGTTTAAAGAAGAAAGCAAACTAGAAATATTTCTGATTATCTTAAACAATAGCTCAATAGAGATGTATCAGAAATCAGTTGTGAATGAATGGTTGAGCTGTAAGCGTAAACACTGGCCTAACCTTGATTTGACTATAAATCCCCACACATCTCTGATTAGTGCCATTGAGATTCAACAGGCAATTCAGTCTCTGGTATTGAAGCATGTTGAACATCCTGATGGTATACCACTCTCCTTCTATAAGAGTTACTCACAATATTTCCTTCCATATTTGTGTGCTTTTTATATTGCCCTCTGACTCAAGTGCTGGTGAAACTGTATCTCACATGTGTTGCTAATGAAATGGTGGAAAATGTAGGAGACGAAAATGCATCCATGCATATATCTAGAGAGAATGTCATTGTTGTATTCTCCCATAAATGTGATTAAAATTTAGAGATCAAAGGAGATGAAAGGGAAATACACCAATATTTACTGTAAAAGCCTGAAGAACAATGAAGATGAATACGATGATGAAGACGAAGATAAAGACGAAGAGAAAATGCCTTCTTTGGAATTTAAGCTAGAAAAAATAGGAGCAACCAGGAACCCAGAAGAGTGAATTGTAAAGAATTGTTATTTGTCATGTATTTTCAGAGTGCAAAGGTCCAAACAAACGTTTTATTGTCAATTAGTTGATTGTGGGAGTTTTTTATTGTTTACTTTTGTGTGAAATAAAATGAGAATTAGTGAAGTGTATGAGATGTGCTCATGCAAACAGCCTGTGGGTGGTTGCAAACATTTGACAAATGAAGTCTCTTTTTTTTTTCTCATATATTTTTGTTTGTGTATCATATTCTGTATTTATCTGGTTATTTAGTGTGTATGCCTTCAAAGTGTTTAACAGTTTAACAGGATGTGTTTTTGTAGAGCATTTCTGACATTAACATCTTTTTTTTGTATATACTGTATTGCATTTATGTTTGCTTTAAAAGACTTGATATGACATGATTTTATGTAAAAATATGTTTAATAATAAATGTAATAAATAAATAAATGTTTTTTGTAAGGTATGTTTGTAAAAACTATACTTAAATGTCCTAATTGAACTATGTTTGCAAGGGTTAATCTAAACCTTGTCTGGAAAACTGCCCCATAATGTTCAACAACTCTCCAAAGGACACCACTGGTCTAGTGATGTCTTGTTCTTACAATGCTAAATGTGTTTTAATGGTCTACTTTATAGAATACTGTACTCATTGTTTAGATTATTTGCTTAGATTATTATTTATGTCCACAGATGGGTTATGTGAGCTTACTTGTATGTAGGGTTGCCACCCGTCCCGTGAAATACGGAATCGTCCCGTATTTACAGGCAAAATGACGCGTCCCGTTTCAAATCAATACGGGACGCGATTTGTCCCGTATTTTACATAGGTCCACATTATGCAGCATCCCATGCAAATCACCCCACCCGCATTGTGTGAAGACACGTCCTATTCTGCCCCTGACTGGGTAATACTCGCTGCCATCGTTGGTTTGTTTCAGGTTCACGGGCCGTGAATCATGGCCAATCAGAGTCAGAGGAGGGCGGGATGCCGACTCGCCGGAGAATCCATTTGAAACGATGGCGGAGGCAGGTCCAGATACCCACCGCGTCCAGCTCTGAAAGTTGCAGAGCTGAAACGAAAGCGGATGCAAAAGTACAGACGAGAGTGGGAGGAATCAAATACTTGGCTGGAAAGTGTCAGCGGTAATGACTATTGCACAATTTTTAGGCGAGTGTTCTCTGGGGCGCACGGTGGCCTGTCAGATGTGCGACAGCATGCCTCGGGAGAGCAACATTCACGCAATGCTAGAGCTCACCGAAATCAGAGTGATTTCAATAGCAGATATCTTATTATAATGTCCATTGGTATCAATCTTAATATTTTTATGAAAACATGTTTTTAAGTTATGATATACCACCACTGTCACGCCATCGGGACTGTGGTCATCGTGGCCCCGCCCCCGAGGGGTGTGGCCCCCGCTGCGGCAGGCGTCCCTTATTTTTCTGTATTGAAGGTGGCAACCCTATTTGTATGAACTGTCATATGTCATTACACACACAATCTCCACCTAATGCAAACACAGAGAATGTAAGAACATAAGACAAAAATTATTTGTTTTTCACCCTTGTAGACTGTATATAGTGCTCTTTAAACAAAATGTTTAATGATCTGTTATTTGTGAGTCAGTTCTTCTCGGACGTCTGCTGTATGTTGTGCCAATTCTGAATTACAGTTATACTAACCAATAAATGAAATATTTTGTACAATATAGGGATATTTTCTACCCAATGAAAAAAAAGGTTATACACATAATAATGATTAAAATAATCAACTACAACTGGACACTTCATATACCAACAAAGTCTTTATTAGTCTTATTCAACATTAGTCTTATTTGCTCCATTTGCTCTAAATTTAAAATGATATAAATTAGTTTATACTAGACAACAATAAGGTAATACACAATAAGGTAATAGGTGACACGACAATAAGCAATTAAGTGACATTGCTTATTGTCGTGTCACCTATTACCTTATTGTGTATTACCTTATTGTGTATTACCTTATTGTTGTCTAGTATAAACTAATTTATATCATTTTAAATTTAGAGCAAATGGAGCAAATAAGACTAATTAATCCAGCACTATTTAGCCAAGAAGAACTCATTAGGCTTTCAATTATAATATGACACTAAACAAAAAAGACTCTGAAACTGTTGGGTTGTTTAAACCCAAACATTATAGATTGATTTAAACCAACATTTGGTTTTGTCCACATTTGACCCAACCTTGAGTTGGAACAATTCAACATTCTTGAGTGCACCAAACACATGAACATAAGCAAAGCTTTCAAAGACAAAGAACCGAAAGCAGTTTGTTGTGACTCACACATGTAATCTAAGCCTAAGGGCACAAAGGTAAGATGCAAGAGAGAGATGTACATGCAAACTCTTAAATATGCAAAAAGAAATATCCAAACTATAATATACACTTGTTTCTAAGGTATACTTTTTCTTAAACAGAAGCGAAAGTAAAAAGCACAACAGGTGTATGTAAATCATGTTGGGTCGATACCTTTTCAAACG
>CM032809.1:16203960-16312498 GCA_019155185.1 Beaufortia kweichowensis | reverse complement strand
GTTGTATCTTCAAAACCTAACTAACCCTAACCTAACCTCCACAACCCTCTCCTTAGTAAGCCCTAAACCTAAATTTAAATTTTATTCCCTAACCACCCCAAAGCCTAAACCTAACCTCAATAACCCCAACTCAAATTAGGCAGTCTTTAAATCACATTTTAAATTCTTCAATAGGGCTTTGGTAAACAATTATATTGACTCTTAAGAGTAATATAGAACATTTATATGGATATTACTGCAAACGTTTTTCTTAAATATAACATACTATAATAAGGCTATTTTTATTCTAATAACACACATAATTATCATTAAACAGAGCAGGATATATTAAAATATTTATGGGTGATGTTCACTAAAATGACTAACCAGAGGGAGACATATCCGTTTTTCTGAATCAGAGTTCTTCACCTGAGAGGGATTTACCTGAGGAAACATTTCTGCAGCATGCATCACAGGGGAACAAAGGCGATACAGCAGCATCCTCGACAGGTAATATGGGACCATAAGATTGAATTTATCAACACCTTTTTCCAGTGTCTGCTAATAATTATTGTAGGATTTCGTTTCGAAGAATTCAATATCAAATATTATTAGAAGTAATGTGAAATCGATTAGGCATCCGCGCGTGGATGTTTACTGTAACTAAACTGAGCTCCTCGTGAAGTGCATAGCACCTACGTAAAAAAAGTAAAAAATATCTGCTTAAAAGCCAGAGTGGAAGGCCAGCTTTTAACAGTAAGAAAGCCAAACTTTAAAAGGAATACATGGCAATGGTTGAAACAAACACTGATTACAATCAAATGTTACACGTGGAGCAGCATATCAGGTTCCAGCACTACAAATTGTTCGGAGTCTGACAAGATTTTGAAATTGGCGGCACCTTGAGACACAGGCCTAGGACTGTTCTGCCTGGAGTCGACGTCGCCTCAGAGGTGAGGGTGTCTGGTGTTTAAAGAGCCGAAACATCACGATGATCCTGAGGTACACCGCTGATGATGTGTCTCCAATATTTCCTCACGGTTGAAAGTATCCTGTCTCTGGAAGGATTAGAAACACAAACAAACATCACCAAAAGTCAACAAACATAAATTAAACCAATTGAAGACGGTAGGGGCGACATCACGATGAATTTGAAGAACAATTAAACAAACTCTGATGAGTATTTTAACCCAAAAAGATGATAAGATAAGTCTTACATGGAATTTCTTAAAACAAAGCTGAAATAATGGACTGAACGAACGTGCGTATGCGTCATTGACGCGGACCTCAGCGCCATTTCATTAAAGCATCCGTCAGTCTGGAGGAATAAAGCTTACACAACAAACATCACCCAAAAGTCAACTAAAAAATAAACTACAAACCAGTTGAAGACATTGATTGACATGGACCAATTTAAGAATAATTAAACAAACTCTGGTTAAGTATTTTACCAAAAAAAAAGATTTTAAATTTCATGTATGTTCTAAAAACTAAAGAGATGAAATAGTGGATAGAGTATCTTGATGTGATGGGACTGACACTCAGGCCTGATTCAGAAGAGGGATCCCCCACCTTCAAAAACATCGTTGGCCAGTGCCTTGTCCTCGTTACTCCCTATACCAAACTGGGCAAAGTCTGTCGCCGGGGAGCGCTGTATCTTCAAAACCTAACTAACCCTAACCTAACCTCCACAACCCTCCTCTCCTTAGTAAACCCTAAACCTAAATTTAAATTTATTCCCCTAACCACCCCAAAACCTAAACTCTAACCTCATACTTCAACTCAAATTAGGCAGTTTTAAATCTACATTTTAAATTCTTCAATAGAGGCTTTGGTAAACAATTACTTATTGACTCTTAAGAGTAATTGCTGAACATTTGCCATGGATATTACTAAAACGTTTTCTTAAATATAACATACTATAATAAGGCTATTTTTATTCTACAATAACACACATAATTATCATTAAACAGAGCAGGATATATATTGGAAATGTTATGGGTGATGTTCACTAAAATGACCACCTGGGAGACACCACATCTCCGTTTTTCTGGATCAGAGTCTTCACCTGAGAGGGGATTACTCAGGACAACGCCATTCATGTCAGGGGAACAAAGGGCTGACACAGCATCATCTCGACAGGTAATATGGGACCATAAATTAATTTTACTCAACACCTTTTTTCCAGTGTCACTTTAATAATTATTGTAGGATTTCGTTTCTCAAGAGAGTTAATCTCAAATATTACTTTATGTGGAATCGATTAGCATCCACGTGGATGTTTACTGTAACTAAACTGACTCGTGAAGTGCATAAGCTGCAGTAAAAAAGTAAAAAATATCTTTAAAAAGCCAAGTGGAGAAGCGCTTTAACAGTAAGAAAAATGGCTTTACAAAAAGGAATACATGGCAATGGTTGAAACAAACACTAAATTACAATCCAAAAATGCAGCGTGAAGCTACCTTATCAGATTCTCAACACTAACCCTAGAGTGTGAGTCTCCACAGAGCTTTAGAAATTGGCTATGAGACACAGGCCTAGGACTGATCCTGATCACCTGGAGCCAGCCGCCTCAAGAGGAGGATGTCTGGTGTTTAAAGAGTCGAAACATCCGATGATCCTGAGGTACACCACTGATGATATGTCTCAATATTTTTCCCTCACATTGAAATTATCCTGTCTCTGGAGGGATAGAAACACAAACAAACATCACCAAAAGTCAACAAACATAAATTCTAAAACCAATTGAAGGCGTGGGCGACATACCGACCAATTTAAGAACAATTAAACAAACTCTGATGAGTATTTTAACCCAAAAAGATGGTAAATCAGGAGTCTTGCATGGAATTTCTTCCAAAAACAAAGCTGAAATAATGGATAAAGGAGCGTCGTGATGCCTGTGGAGCCTCTACTCCGTCACACTGAAACATCCTGCGCCCGTCTGGAGGAATAAAGACACAACAAACATCACCAAAAGTCAAGCTAAAATAAACTAAACCAGTTGAAGACGTGGACGACATCACCACCAATTTAAGAATAATTAAACAAACTCTGATTAGTATTTTACCAAAAAAAGATTTTTAAATTTCCATATGTAATTTCTTACCAAAAACAAAAAGTGAAATAAGTGGATAGAGTAACTTGATGTGATGGGACGACACTCAGGCCTGATTCAGAAGAGGATCCCCACCTTCAAAACATGCTTGCGTTAGCCAGTGCCTTGTCCTCGTACTCCTATACCAAGCTGAGCCCGAAGTCTGTCGAGGGGGGGAGGCGTTGTATCTTCAAAACCTAACTTAACCCTAACCTAACCTCCCTGGCACCCTCTCCTTAATAAAGCCTAAACCTAAGTTTAAATTTTATTCCCTAACAACCACAAAAACTCTAAACTAACCTCAATAACCCCAACTCAAATTAGGCAGTTTTAAATCACATTTTAAATTCTTCAACTAGGGCTTTGGTAGAAACAATTATAGTGGAAATCTTAAGAGCAATATAGAACATTTATATGGATATTACTAAAACGTTTTCCTTAAATATAACATACTATAATAAGGCTATTTTTATTCTACATAACACACATAATTATCATTAAACAGAGCAGGATATATTAAAATGTTATGGGTGATGTTCACTAAAATGACCACCAGAGGAGACACGCATCCGTTTTCTGAATCAGAGTCTTCACCTGAGAGGGATTTACTCGAGGAAACATTCACAACGCCATCACAGGGGAACAAAAGAGCTGGAAACACAGCAGCATCTCGACAGGTAATATGGGACCATAAGATTAATTTATCAACACCTTTTTTCCAGTGTCCACTAATAATTATTGTAGGATTTCGTTTCCTAGAAGTTTAATATCAAAATATTGTTAGCAATGTGAAATGATTTAAGCATCCGCGTGGATCTTTTACTGTAACTAAACTGACCTCGTGAAGTGCATAAGCACAAATAAAAAAGTAAAAATATCTTTAAAAGCCAAGTGGGCGGCTTTAACAGTAAGAAAAGCCAAACTTTAAAAGGAATACATGGCAATGGTTGAAACAAACACTGATTACAATCCAAATGTTACTGCGTGGAGTGGCATATCAGATTCCAACACTACAAGGTGTGGGTCTGACAAAGAGCTTTGAAAGTGGCTATGAGACACTGAGCCTAGGACTGATCACCTGGAGCAGGCCGCCTCAGGAGGAGGGTATCTGGTGTTTAAAGAGCAGAAACATCAGATGATCCTGAGGTACACCACTGATGATGTGTCTCCAATATTTCCCTCACATTGAAGTATCCTGTCTCTGGGAGGGATAGAAACACAAACAAACATCTGCAAAGTCAACAAACATAAATCAAACCAATTGAAGGCGTGGGCGACATCACGAACCAATTTAAGAACAATTAAACAAACTCTGATGAGTATTTTTTAACCCAAAAAAAGATATGAAATCTAAGTCTTCACATGGAATTTCTTAAAAACAAAGCTGAAATAATGGATAAAGGAGCGATGCTGTGCGTCGTGAAATGAGGACCTCAATCACACTGGAAGCATCATGATCCTGGAGGAATAAAGACACAACAAACATCACAAAAGTCATTTCAAATCAAACTCAAACTAGTTGAAGGACGTGGGCCGACCCTGACCAATTTGCAGAATAATTAAACAAACTCTGATTAGTATTTTACCAAAAAAAGATTTTTAAATTTCATATGTAATTTCTTAAAAACAAAGAGTGAAATAGTGGATAGAGTAATTTGATGTGATGGGACTGACCTCAGGCCTGATTCAGAAGAGAGGGATCCCCACCTTCAAAAACATGCATCAATTGAAGCCAGTGCCTTGTCCTCGTGCTCCTATACCAAACTGGGCAAAGTCTGTCAGCAGGGGGAGTGCGCTGTATCTTCAAAACCTAACTAACCCTAACCTAACCTCCACAGCCCTCTCCTTAGTGAGCCCTAGAACCTAAATTTAAATTTATTCCCTAACCACCCCAAAACCTAAACCTAACCCTCAATAGCCACAGAAAAGCTCAAATTAGGCAGGTTTTAAATCACATTTTAAATTCTTCAATAGGGCTTTGGTAAACAATTATATTGACTCTTAGAGGTATATAGAACATTTATATGGATATTACTAAAACGTTTTCTTAAAATATAACATACTATAATAAGGCTATTTTAATTTAATAAACACACATAATTATCATTAAACAGAGGCAGGATATATTAAATGTTATGGGTGATGTTCACTAAAATGACACCATAGGGAGACACTGCTCCGTTTTTCTGAATCAGAGTCTTCACCTGAGGAGGATTTTCAGGAAACATTCACAACATGCCATCACAGAGGAACAAAAGACTTGACAGCAGCAGCATCTCGACAGGTAATATGGGACCATAAGATTAATTTATCAACACCTTTTTCCAGTGTCACTAATGGCATAATTATTGTAGGATTTCGTTTCTAGAGAGTTAATATCAAATATTGTTAGCAATGTAGAGAAAATCGATTAGCATCACGTGGATGTTTACTGTAACTAAAGCTGAGCCTGGTGAAGTGCTAAGCTTCAAGTAAAAGTAAAAATATCTTTTAAAAGCCAAGTGGGAAAGCTTTAACAGTAAGAAAGCCAAGCTTTGAAAAGGAATGCATGGCAATGGTTGAAACAAACACTGATTACAATCCAAATGTTACACGTGGAGCAGCATATCAGATTCCAACACTTTTCTAAATTGTGGAGTCTGACAAGAGCTTTAGAAATTGGCTATGGAGACACAGGAGCCTAGGACTGATCACCTGGGCAGGCAGCCTCAGAGGAGGGTGTCTCAGGTGTTTAAAGAGCAGAAACATCCGATGATCCTGAGGGTAATAACCTGCTGAGTGATGTGTCTCCAATATTTCCCTCATTGAAGTGTCTGTCTCTGGAGGGATAGAAACACAAACAAACATCACCAAAAAGTCAACAAAGCACTTAAATTAAGGCCAATTGAAGGCATGAAGCGTGGGCATACATGGACTAATTTAAGAACAAATTAAACAAACTCTGATGAGTATTTTTAACCCAAAAAAAGATAGTAAATCTAAGTCTTACATGGAATTTCTTAAAAACAAAGCTGAAATAATGGATAAAAGGCAGCCGTCGTGCGTGGTGTGGACCCCTCAGCGTCACACTGGGAAGCATCCGCCCGTCTGGGAGGAATAAAGACACAACAAACATCACCAAAAGTCAACTAAAATAAGCTAAACCAGTTGAAGACGTGGACGACATACGACCAATTTAAGAATAATTAAACAAACTCTGATTGAGTATTTTACCAAAAAGATTTTAAATTTCATATGTAATTTCTTAAAAACAAAAGTGAAATAGTGGATAGAGTAATTTGATGTGATGGGACTGACACTCAGGCCTGATTCAGAAGAGGATCCACACTTCAAAAAACATCGTTGGCCAGTGCCGTGTCCTCGTACTCCTATACCAAACTGGGCAAAGTCTGTCGCAGGGGAGGCGTTGTATCTTCAAAACCTAACTAACCCCTAACCTAACCTCCACAGCCCTCTCCTTAGTAAACCTAAAGCCTAAATTTAAATTTATTCCCTAACCACCCCAAAACCTAAACCTAACCTCAATAACCCCAACTCAAATTAGGCAGTTTTAAATCACATTTTAAATTCTTCAATGGGGCTTTGGTAAACAATTATATTGACTCTTAAGAGTAATATAGAACATTTATATGGATATTACTAAAACGTTTTCTTAAATATAACATACTATAATAAGGCTATTTTTATTCTAATAACACACATAATTATCATTAAACAGAGCAGGATATATTAAAATGTTATGGGTGATGTTCACTAAAATGACCACCAGAGGAGACACCTTTGCTCCGTTTTCTGAATCAGAGTCTTCACCTGGGGGGATTTACTCGAGGAAACATTCACAACGCCATCACAGGAGACTTAAAGGCGACACAGCAGCATCTCGACAGGTAATATGGGACCATAAGATTAATTTATCAACACCTTTTTCCAGTGTCACTAATAATTATTGTAGGATTTCGTTTCTAAGAAGTTAATATCAAATATTGTTAGCAATGTGAAATCGATTAGCATCACGTGGATGTTTACTAACACAACTAAACTGAGCCTCTGTGATGAGTGCATAAGCACTTTCGTAAAAAAGTAAAAAAATATCTTTAAAAGCCAAGTGGAAGTGCCTTTAACAGTAAGAAAACCAAACTTTAAAAGGAATACATGGCAATGGTTAGAAACAAGCACTGATTACAATCCAAATGTTACCACGTGGGCAACATATCAGATTCCAGCACCTACAAATTGTGAGTCTGACAAGAGCTTTAGAAATTGGCTACCATGAGACACAGGCCTGGGACTGATCACCTGGAGCCGGCCGCCTCAGAGGAGGGTGTCTGGTGTTTAAAGAGCAGAAACATCCGATGATCCTGGGGTACACCACTGATGATGTGTCTCCAATATTTCCCTCACATTGGAAGTATCCTGTCTCTGGAGGGATAGAAACACAAACAAACATCACCAAAAGTCAACAAACATAAATTAAACCAATTGAAGAACGTGGGCGACATGGAACCAATTTAAGAACAATTAAACAAACTCTGATGAGTATTTTAACCCAAAAAGATAGTAAATCTAAGTCTTACATGGAATTTCTTAAAAACAAAGCTGAAAAATAATGGATAAAAGAGCGATGCGATGTGTCGTGGCGGACCCTCAGCGTCATTACTGGAAGCATCCATGGTCTGGAGGAATAAGACACAACAAACATCTGCCAAAGATCAACTAAAATAAACTAAACCAGTTGAAGGCGTGGACTGACATCGACCAATTTAAGAATAATTAAACAAACTCTGATTAGTATTTTACCAAAAGATTTTTAAATTTCATATGTAATTTCTTAAAACAAAAGAAGTGAAATAGTGGATAGAGTAATTTGATGTGATGGGACTGACACTCAGGCCTGATTCAGAAAGAGGATCCCCACACTTCAAAACATCACCGTTGGCCCCAGTGCCTTGTCCTCGTCTCCCTACTACCAAACTGGGCAAAAGGAAGTCACCAGGGGGAGGCGTTGTATCTTCAAAACCTAACTAACCCTAACCTAACCTCCACAACCCTCTCCTTAGTAAAACCCTAAACCTAAATTTAAATTTATTCCCCTAACCACCCCAAAACCTAAAGCTAACCTCAATAACCCCAACTCAAATTAGGCAGGTTTAAATCACATTTTAAATTCTTCAATAGGGCTTTGGTAAAAACAATTATATTGACTCTTAAAGAGTAATATAGAACATTTATATGGATATTACTAAAACGTTTTCTTAAATATAGCATACTATAATAAGGCTATTTTTATTCTAATAACACACTAATTATCATTAAAACAGAGCAGGATATATTAAAATGTTATGGGTGATGTTCTACCTAAAATGACCCTAGGGGAGACACCGCTCGTTTTCTGAATCAGAGTCTTCACCTGAGAGGGTTTACTCGAGAAACATTCTAGGCAACCATCACAGGGAACAAAGACGACACAGCAACATCTCGACAATTAATATGGGACCATAAGATTAATTTATCAACACCTTTTTTCCAGTGTCACTAATAATTATTGTAGGATTTCGTTTCTAAGAAGTTAATATCAAATATTGTTAGCAATGTGAAATCGATTAGCATCGTGGATGTTTACTGTAACTAAACTGAGCCTCGTGAGAGTGCATAAGCACTACGTAAAAAAAGTAAAAATATCTTTCAAAAGAAGCCAAGTGGAGCCTTTAACAGTAAGAAAGCCAAACTTTAAAAAGGAATACATGGCAATGGTTGAAACAAACACTGATTACAATCCAAATGTTACACGTGGAGCAGCATATCAGATTCCAACGCTACAAATTGTGAGTCTGACAAGAGCTTTAGAAATTGGCTATGAGACCACAGGCCTAGGACTGATCACCTGGAGCCAGCCTCAGAGGAGGGTGTCTGGTGTTTAAAGAGCGAAACATCCGATGATCCTGAGGTAGCACCACTGATGATGTGTCTCCAATATTTCCCTCACATTGAAAGTATCCTGTCTCTGGAGGGATAGAAACACAAACAAACATCACCAAAAGTCAACAAACATAAATTAAACCAATTGAAGGCGTGGACGACATCACGACCAATTTAAGAACAATTAAACAAACTCTGATGAGTATTTTAACCCAAAAGATAGTAAATCTAAGTCTTACATGGAATTTCTTAAAACAAAGCTGAAATAATGGATAAAGGGCGTAAAGTAAGTCGTGGCCGGACCCTCAGCGTCACACTGAAGCATCCGCCGTCTGGAGGAATAAAGACACAACAAACATCACCAAAAGTCAACTAAAATAAACTAAACCAGTTGAAGGCGTGGACGACATACGACCAATTTAAGAATAATTAAACAAACTCTGATTAGTATTTTACCAAAAAAGATTTTTAAATTTCATATGTAATTTCTTAAAAACACAAAAGTGAAATAGTGGATAGAGTAATTTGATGTGATGGGACTGACACTCAGGCCTGATTCAGAAAGAGGATCCCCACCTTCAAAAACATCGTTGGCCAGTGCCTTGTCACCGTACTCCCTATACCAAACTGGGCAAAGTCTGTATGCTTGGGGAGGCGTTGTATCTTCAAAACCTAACTAACCCTAACCTAACCTCCACAGCCCTCTCCTTAGTAAACCCTAAACCTAAATTTTAAATTTATTCCCCTAACCACCCCAAAACCCTAAACCTAACCTCAATAGCCCCAACTCAAATTAGGCAGTTTTAAATCACATTTTAAATTCTTCAATGGGGCTTTGGTAAACAATTATATTGACTCTTAAAAGAGTAATATAGAACATTTATATGGATATTACTAAAACGTTTTCTTAAATATAACATACTATAATAAGGCTATTTTTATTCTAATAACACACATAATTATCATTAAACAGAGCAGGATATATTAAAATGTTATGGGTGATGTTCACTAAAATGACCACCAGAGGAGACACCTGCTCCGTTTTCTGAATCAGAGTCTTCACCTGAGAGGGATTTACTCGAGGAAACATTCACAAGCATGCATCAGGGGAACAAAGGCGACACAGCAGCATCTCGACAGGTAATATGGGACCATAAGATTAATTTATCAACACCTTTTTCCAGTGTCACTAATAATTATTGTAGGATTTTTCGTTTCTAAGAAGTTAATATCAAATAATATTGTTGCAATGTGAAATCGATTAGCATCACGTGGATGTTTACTGTAACTAAACTGAGCCTCGTGAAGTGCATAAACTTACACGTAAAAAAAAGTAAAAAATATCTTTAAAAAAGCCAAGTTGGGCGGCTTTAACAGTAAGAAAGCCAAACTTTAAAAGGAATACATGGCAATGGTTGGAAACAAACACTGATTACAATCCAAATGTTACCGTGGAGCAGCATATCAGATTCCAACACTACAAATTGTGAGTCTGACAAGAGCTTTAGAAATTGGCTATGAGACACAGGCCTAGGACTGATCACCTGGGCGGCCGCCTCAGAGGAGGGGGTGTCTGGTGTTTAAAGAGCCGAAACATCCGATGATCCTGAGGGTACACCACTGATGATGTGTCTCCAATATTTCCCTCACATTGAAGTATCCTGTCTCTGGAGGGATAGAAACACAAACAAACATCACCAAAAGTCAACAAACATAAATTAAACCAATTGAAGGCGTGGATGACATCACGACCAATTTAAGAACAATTAAACAAACTCTGATGAGGTATTTTAACCCAAAAAGATAGTAAATCTAAGTCTTACATGGAATTTCTTAAAACAAAGCTGGAAATAATGGATAAAGGAGCATTAGATGCGTGATGTGGCCGGACCCTCAGCGTCACACTGGAAGCATCCATGCGTCTGGAGGAATAAAGACACAACAAACATCACCAAAAGTCAACTAAAATAAACTAAACCAGTTGAAGGCGTGGGCGACATACGACCAATTTAAGAATAATTAAACAAACTCTGATTAGTATTTTACCAAAAAGATTTTTAAATTTCATATGTAATTTCTTAAAAACAAAAGTGAAATAGTGGATAGAGTAATTTGATGTGATGGGACTGACACTCAGGCCTGATTCAGAAGAGGGATCCCCCACCTTCAAAACATGGAGTTGGCCAGTGCCTTGTCCTCGTGCTCCTATACCAAACTGGGCAAAGTCTGTGGTGGGGGGAGGCGTTGTATCTTCAAAACCTAACTAACCCTAACCTAACCTCCACAACCCTCTCCTTAGTAAACCTAAACCTAAATTTAAATTTATTCCCTAACCACCCCAAAACCTAAACCTAACCTCAATAGCCCCAACTCAAATTAGGCAGTTTTAAATCACATTTTAAATTCTTCAATAGGGCTTTGGTAAACAATTATATTGACTCTTAAGAGTAATATAGAACATTTATATGGATATTACTAAAACGTTTTCTTAAATATAACATACTATAATAAGGCTATTTTTATTCTAATAACACACATAATTATCATTAAACAGAGCAGGATATATTAAAATGTTATGGGTGATGTTCACTAAAATGACCACCAGAGGGAGACACCGCTCCGTTTTCTGAATCAGAGTCTTCACCTGAGAGAGGATTTACTCGAGGAAACATTCACAACGCCATCACAGGGGAACAAAGGCGACACAGCAGCATCTCGACAGGTAATATGGGACCATAAGATTAATTTATCAACACCTTTTTTCCAGTGTCACTAATAATTATTGTAGGATTTCGTTTCTAAGAAGTTAATATCAAATATTGTTAGCAATGTGAAATCGATTAGCATCACGTGGATGTTTACTGTAACTAAACTGAGCCTCGTGAAGTGCATAAACACACGTAAAAAAAGTAAAAATATCTTTAAAAGCCAAGTGGAAGCGCTTTAACAGTAAGAAAGCCAAACTTTAAAAGGAATACATGGCAATGGTTGAAACAAACACTGATTACAATCCAAATGTTACACGTGGAGCAGCATATCAGATTCCAACACTACAAATTGTAGAGTCTGACAAGAGCTTTAGAAATTGGCTATGAGACACAGGCCTAGGACTGATCACCTGGAGCCGGCCGCCTCAGAGGAGGTGTCTGGTGTTTAAAGAGCGAAACATCCGATGATCCTGAGGTACACCACTGATGATGTGTCTCAATATTTCCCTCACATTGAAGTATCCTGTCTCTGGAGGGATAGAAACACAAACAAACATCACCAAAAGTCAACAAACATAAATTAAACCAATTGAAGGCGTGGACGACATACGACCAATTTAAGAACAATTAAACAAACTCTGATGAGTATTTTAACCCAAAAAGATAGTAAATCTAAGTCTTACATGGAATTTCTTAAAAACAAAGCTGAAATAATGGATAAAGGGCGTTAGATGCGTGTGGACGGACCCTCAGCGTCACACTGAAGCATCCATCGTCTGGAGGAATAAAGACACAACAAACATCACCAAAAGTCAACTAAAATAAACTAAACCAGTTGAAGGCGTGGGGCGACATACGACCAATTTAAGAATAATTAAACAAACTCTGATTAGTATTTTACCAAAAAGATTTTAAAATTTCATATGTAATTTCTTAAAACAAAAGTGAAATAGTGGATAGAGTAATTTGATGTGATGGGACTGACACTCAGGCCTGATTCAGAAGAGGGATCCCCACCTTCAAAAACATCGCGTTGGCCAGTGCCTTGTCCTCGTACTCCTATACCAAACTGGGCAAAGTCTGTGCTTGAGGGGAGGCGTTGTATCTTCAAAACCTAACTAACCCTAACCTAACCTCCACAACCCTCTCCTTAGTAAACCTAAACCTAAATTTAAATTTATTCCCTAACCACCCCAAAACCTAAACCTAACCTCAATAACCCCAACTCAAATTAGGCAGTTTTAAATCACATTTTAAATTCTTCAATGGGGCTTTGGTAAACAATTATATTGACTCTTAAGAGTAATATAGAACATTTATATGGATATTACTAAAACGTTTTCTTAAATATAACATACTATAATAAGGCTATTTTTATTCTAATAACACACATAATTATCATTAAACAGAGCAGGATATATTAAAATGTTATGGGTGATGTTCACTAAAATGACCACCAGAGGGAGACACCGCTCCGTTTTCTGAATCAGAGTCTTCACCTGAGAGGGATTTACTCGAGGAAACATTCACAACGCCATCACAGGGGAACAAAGGCGACACAGCAGCATCTCGACAGGTAATATGGGACCATAAGATTAATTTATCAACACCTTTTTTCCAGTGTCACTAATAATTATTGTAGGATTTCGACTTTTCTAAGAAGTTAATATCAAATATTGTTAGCAATGTGAAATCGATTAGCATCACGTGGATGTTTACTGTAACTAAACTGAGCCTCATTGAAGTGCATAAGCACACGTGAAAAAGTAAAAATATCTTTAAAAGCCAAGTGGAGGCGCTTTTAACAGTAAGAAAGCCAAACTTTAAAAGGAATACATGGCAATGGTTTGAAACAAACACTGATTACAATCCAAATGTTACACGTGGAGCAGCATATCAGATTCCAACACTACAAATTGTGAGTCTGACAAGAGCTTTAGAAATTGGCTATGAGACACAGGCCTAGGACTGATCACCTGGAGCCGGCCGCCTCAGAGGAGGGTGTCTGGTGTTTAAAGAGCGAAACATCCGATGATCCTGGGGTACACCACTGATGATGTGTCTCCAATATTTCCCTCACATTGAAGTATCCTGTCTCTGGAGGGATAGAAACACAAACAAACATCACCAAAAGTCAACAAACATAAATTAAACCAATTGAAGGCGTGGGCTGACATACGACCAATTTAAGAACAATTAAACAAACTCTGATGAGTATTTTAACCCAAAAAAGATAGTAAATCTAAGTCTTACATGGAATTTCTTAAAAACAAAGCTGAAATAATGGATAAAGGAGCGTTGAATGTCAGTGGGACGGACCCTCAGCGTCACACTGAAGCATCCATAGATCTGGAGGAATAAAGACACAACAAACATCACCAAAAGTCAACTAAAATAAACTAAACCAGTTGAAGGCGTGGACTGACATCTGACCAATTTAAGAATAATTAAACAAACTCTGATTAGTATTTTACCAAAAAGATTTTAAATTTCATATGTAATTTCTTAAAAACAAAAGTGAAATAGTGGATAGAGTAATTTGATGTGATGGGACTGACACTCAGGCCTGATTCAGAAGAGGGATCCCCACCTTCAAAACATCGTTGGCCAGTGCCTTGTCCTCGTACTCCCTATACCAAACTGGGCAAAGTCTGTCGCTTGGGGGAGCGTTGTATCTTCAAAACCTAACTAACCCTAACCTAACCTCCACAACCCTCTCCTTAGTAAACCTAAACCTAAATTTAAATTTATTCCCCTAACCACCCCAAAACCTAAACCTAACCTCAATAACCCCAACTCAAATTAGGCAGTTTTAAATCACATTTTAAATTCTTTCAATGGGGCTTTGGTAAACAATTATATTGACTCTTAAGGTAATATAGAACATTTATATGGATATTACTAAAACGTTTTCTTAAATATAACATACTATAATAAGGCTATTTTTATTCTAATAACACACATAATTATCATTAAACAGAGCAGGATATATTAAAATGTTATGGGTGATGTTCACTAAAATGACCACCAGAGGGAGACACCGCTCCGTTTTCTGAATCAGAGTCTTCACCTGAGGGATTTACTCGAGGAAACATTCTAGCATGCCATCACAGGGGAACAAAGGCGACACAGCAGCATCTCGACAGGTAATATGGGACCATAAGATTAATTTATCAACACCTTTTTCCAGTGTCACTAATAATTATTGTAGGATTTCGTTTCTAAGAAGTTAATATCAAATATTGTTAGCAATGTGAAATCGATTAGCATCACGTGGATGTTTACTGTAACTAAACTGAGCCTCGTGAAGTGCATAAGCACACGTAAAAAAGTAAAAATATCTTTAAAAGCCAAGTGGAAGCTTTAACAGTAAGAAAGCCAAACTTTAAAAGGAATACATGGCAATGGTTGAAACAAACACTGATTACAATCCAAATGTTACACGTGGAGCAGCATATCAGATTCCAACACTACAAATTGTGAGTCTGACAAGAGCTTTAGAAATTGGCTATGAGACACAGGCCTAGGACTGATCACCTGGAGCCGGCCGCCTCAGAGGAGGGTGTCTGGTGTTTAAAGAGCGAAACATCCGATGATCCTGAGGTACACCACTGATGATGTGTCTCCAATATTTCCCTCACATTGAAGTATCCTGTCTCTGGAGGGATAGAAACACAAACAAACATCACCTAAAAGTCAACAAACATAAATTAAACCAATTGAAGGCGTGGGCGACATACTGACCAATTTAAGAACAATTAAACAAACTCTGATGAGTATTTTAACCCAAAAAGATAGTAAATCTAAGTCTTACATGGAATTTCTTAAAAACAAAGCTGAAATAATGGATAAAGGGCGTTAGATGCGTCGTGTGGACCCTCAGCGTCACACTGAAGCATCCATGCGATCTGGAGGAATAAAGACACAACAAACATCACCAAAAGTCAACTAAAATAAACTAAACCAGTTGAAGGCGTGGGCGACATACGACCAATTTAAGAATAATTAAACAAACTCTGATTAGTATTTTACCAAAAAGATTTTAAATTTCATATGTAATTTCTTAAAAACAAAAGTGAAATAGTGGATAGAGTAATTTGATGTGATGGGACTGACACTCAGGCCTGATTCAGAAGAGGATCCCCACCTTCAAAACATCGTTGGCCAGTGCCTTGTCCTCGTACTCCCTATACCAAACTGGGCAAAAGTCTGTCGCAGGGGAGGCGTTGTATCTTCAAAACCTAACTAACCTAACCTAACCTCCACAACCCTCTCCTTAGTAAACCTAAACCTAAATTTAAATTTATTCCCTAACCACCCCAAAACCTAAACCTAACCTCAATAACCCCAACTCAAATTAGGCAGTTTTAAATCACATTTTAAATTCTTCAATAGGGCTTTGGTAAACAATTATATTGACTCTTAAGAGTAATATAGAACATTTATATGGATATTACTAAAACGTTTTCTTAAATATAACATACTATAATAAGGCTATTTTTATTCTAATAACACACATAATTATCATTAAACAGAGCAGGATATATTAAAATGTTATGGGTGATGTTCACTAAAATGACCACCAGAGGGAGACACCGCTCCGTTTTCTGAATCAGAGTCTTCACCTGAGAGGGGATTTACTCGAGGAAACATTCACAACGCCATCACAGGGGAACAAAGACGACACAGCAGCATCTCGACAGGTAATATGGGACCATAAGATTAATTTATCAACACCTTTTTCCAGTGTCACTAATAATTATTGTAGGATTTCGTTTCTAAGAAGTTAATATCAAATATTGTTAGCAATGTGAAATCGATTAGCATCACGTGGATGTTTACTGTAACTAAACTGAGCCTCGTGAAGTGCATAAGCACACCGTAAAAAGTAAAAATATCTTTAAAAGCCAAGTGGAAGCGCTTTAACAGTAAGAAAGCCAAACTTTAAAAGGAATACATGGCAATGGTTGAAACAAACACTGATTACAATCCAAATGTTACGTGGAGCAGCATATCAGATTCCAACACTACAAATTGTGAGTCTGACAAGAGCTTTAGAAATTGGCTATGAGACACAGGCCTAGGACTGATCACCTGGAGCCGGCCGCCTCAGAGGAGAGGGTGTCTGGTGTTTAAAGAGCAGAAACATCCGATGATCCTGAGGTACACCACTGATGATGTGTCTCCAATATTTCCCTCACATTGAAGTATCCTGTCTCTGGAGGGATAGAAACACAAACAAACATCACCAAAAAGTCAACAAACATAAATTAAACCAATTGAAGGCGTGGGTGACATACGACCAATTTAAGAACAATTAAACAAACTCTGATGAGTATTTTTAACCCAAAAGATAGTAAATCTAAGTCTTACATGGAATTTCTTAAAAACAAAGCTGAAATAATGGATAAAAGGAGCGTCGTGCGTGTGACGGACCCTCAGCGATCACACTGAAGCATCCGCCGTCTGGAGGAATAAAGACACAACAAACATCACCAAAAGTCAACTAAAATAAACTAAACCAGTTGAAGGCGTGGACGACATACGACCAATTTAAGAATAATTAAACAAACTCTGATTAGTATTTTACCAAAAAGATTTTAAATTTCATATGTAATTTCTTAAAAACAAAAAGTGAAATAGTGGATAGAGTAATTTGATGTGATGGGACTGACACTCAGGCCTGATTCAGAAGAGGATCCCCACCTTCAAAAACATCGTTGGCCAGTGCCTTGTCCTCGTACTCCCTATACCAAACTGGGCAAAGTCTGTGCTTGCAGGGGAGGCGTTGTATCTTCAAAACCTAACTAACCCTAACCTAACCTCCACAACCCTCTCCTTAGTAAACCTAAACCTAAATTTAAATTTATTCCCCTAACCACCCCAAAACCTAAACCTAACCTCAATAACCCCAACTCAAATTAGGCAGTTTTAAATCACATTTTAAATTCTTCAATAGGGCTTTGGTAAACAATTATATTGACTCTTAAGAGTAATATAGAACATTTATATGGATATTACTAAAACGTTTTCTTAAATATAACATACTATAATAAGGCTATTTTTATTCTAATAACACACATAATTATCATTAAACAGAGCAGGATATATTAAAATGTTATGGGTGATGTTCACTAAAATGACCACCAGAGGAGACACCGCTCCGTTTTCTGAATCAGAGTCTTCACCTGAGAGGAGATTTACTCGAGGAAACATTCACAACGCCATCACAGGGGAACAAAGGCGACACAGCAGCATCTCGACAGGTAATATGGGACCATAAGATTAATTTATCAACACCTTTTTCCAGTGTCACTAATAATTATTGTAGGATTTCGTTTCTAAGAAGTTAATATCAAATATTGTTAGCAATGTGAAATCGATTAGCATCTGCGTGGATGTTTACTGTAACTAAACTGAGCCTCGTGAAGTGCATAAACACAGTAAAAAAAGTAAAAATATCTTTAAAAGCCAAGTGGAGGCGCTTTAACAGTAAGAAAGCCAAACTTTAAAAGGAATACATGGCAATGGTTGAAACAAACACTGATTACAATCCAAATGTTACACGTGGAGCAGCATATCAGATTCCAACACTACAAATTGTGAGTCTGACAAGAGCTTTAGAAATTGGCTATGAGACACAGGCCTAGGACTGATCACCTGGAGCCCGGCCGCCTCAGAGGAGGGTGTCTGGTGTTTAAAGAGCGAAACATCCGATGATCCTGAGGTACACCACTGATGATGTGTCTCCAATATTTCCCTCACATTGAAGTATCCTGTCTCTGGAGGGATAGAAACACAAACAAACATCACCAAAAGTCAACAAACATAAATTAAAACCAATTGAAGGCGTGGGCGACATACGACCAATTTAAGAACAATTAAACAAACTCTGATGAGTATTTTAACCCAAAAAGATAGTAAATCTAAGTCTTACATGGAATTTCTTAAAAACAAAGCTGAAATAATGGATAAAGGAGCGTAGATGTGCGTCGTGGCCGGACCCTCAGCGTCACACTGAAGCATCCGCCGTCTGGAGGAATAAAGACACAACAAACATCACCAAAAGTCAACTAAAATAAACTAAACCAGTTGAAGGCGTGGGCGACATCACGACCAATTTAAGAATAATTAAACAAACTCTGATTAGTATTTTACCAAAAAGATTTTAAATTTCATATGTAATTTCTTAAAAACAAAAGTGAAATAGTGGATAGAGTAATTTGATGTGATGGGACTGACACTCAGGCCTGATTCAGAAGAGGGATCCCCACCTTCAAAAACATCGTTGGCCAGTGCCTTGTCCTCGTACTCCCTATACCAAACTGGGCAAAGTCTGTCGCAGGGGAAGCGTTGTATCTTCAAAACCTAACTAACCCTAACCTAACCTCCACAACCCTCTCCTTAGTAAACCTAAACCTAAATTTAAATTTATTCCCTAACCACCCCAAAACCTAAACCTAACCTCAATAACCCCAACTCAAATTAGGCAGTTTTAAATCACATTTTAAATTCTTCAATAGGGCTTTGGTAAACAATTATATTGACTCTTAAGAGTAATATAGAACATTTATATGGATATTACTAAAACGTTTTCTTAAATATAACATACTATAATAAGGCTATTTTTATTCTAATAACACACATAATTATCATTAAACAGAGCAGGATATATTAAAATGTTATGGGTGATGTTCACTAAAATGACCACCAGAGGGAGACACCGCTCCGTTTTCTGAATCAGAGTCTTCACCTGAGAGGGATTTACTCGAGGAAACATTCACAGCGCCATCACAGGGGAACAAAGACGACACAGCAGCATCTCGACAGGTAATATGGGACCATAAGATTAATTTATCAACACCTTTTTTCCAGTGTCACTAATAATTATTGTAGGATTTCGTTTCTAAGAAGTTAATATCAAATATTGTTAGCAATGTGAAATCGATTAGCATCACGTGGATGTTTACTGTAACTAAACTGAGCCTCGTGAAGTGCATAAGCACACGTAAAAAAAGTAAAAATATCTTTAAAAGCCAAAGTGGAAGCGCTTTAACAGTAAGAAAGCCAAACTTTAAAAGGAATACATGGCAATGGTTGAAACAAACACTGATTACAATCCAAATGTTACACGTGGAGCAGCATATCAGATTCCAACACTACAAATTGTGAGTCTGACAAGAGCTTTAGAAATTGGCTATGAGACACAGGCCTAGGACTGATCACCTGGAGCCGGCCGCCTCAGAGGAGGGTGTCTGGTGTTTAAAGAGCGAAACATCCGATGATCCTGAGGGTACACCACTGATGATGTGTCTCCAATATTTCCCTCACATTGAAGTATCCTGTCTCTGGAGGGATAGAAACACAAACAAACATCACCAAAAGTCAACAAACATAAATTAAACCAATTGAAGGCGTGGGCTGACATCTGACCAATTTAAGAACAATTAAACAAACTCTGATGAGTATTTTAACCCAAAAAGATAGTAAATCTAAGTCTTACATGGAATTTCTTAAAAACAAAGCTGAAATAATGGATAAAGGAGCGTGCGTGTAAGTGGCCGGACCCTCAGCGTCACACTGAAGCATCCGCCGTCTGGAGGAATAAAGACACAACAAACATCACCAAAAGTCAACTAAAATAAACTAAACCAGTTGAAGGCGTGGGCGACATCACGACCAATTTAAGAATAATTAAACAAACTCTGATTAGTATTTTACCAAAAAGATTTTAAATTTCATATGTAATTTCTTAAAACAAAAGTGAAATAGTGGATAGAGTAATTTGATGTGATGGGACTGACACTCAGGCCTGATTCAGAAGAGGATCCCCACCTTCAAAAACATGCGTTGGCCAGTGCCTTGTCCTCGTACTCCCTATACCAAACTGGGCAAAGTCTGTGCTGGGGGAGGCGTTGTATCTTCAAAACCTAACTAACCCTAACCTAACCTCCACAACCCTCTCCTTAGTAAACCTAAACCTAAATTTAAATTTATTCCCCTAACCAC
The DNA here is from genome assembly GCA_019155185.1 of Beaufortia kweichowensis. Taxonomy (NCBI): domain Eukaryota; kingdom Metazoa; phylum Chordata; class Actinopteri; order Cypriniformes; family Gastromyzontidae; genus Beaufortia; species Beaufortia kweichowensis. Next base: position 16,291,792 of record CM032809.1, on the reverse strand, counting down.
CCCAAAAACCTAAACCTAACCTCAATAGCCCCAACTCAAATTAGGCAGTTTTAAATCACATTTTAAATTCTTCAATAGGGCTTTGGTAAACAATTATATTGACTCTTAAGAGTAATATAGAACATTTATATGGATATTACTAAAACGTTTTCTTAAATATAACATACTATAATAAGGCTATTTTTATTCTAATAACACACATAATTATCATTAAACAGAGCAGGATATATTAAAATGTTATGGGTGATGTTCACTAAAATGACCACCAGAGGGAGACACCGCTCCGTTTTCTGAATCAGAGTCTTCACCTGAGAGGGATTTACTCGAGGAAACATTCACAACGCCATCACAGGGGAACAAAGCGACACAGCAGCATCTCGACAGGTAATATGGGACCATAAGATTAATTTATCAACACCTTTTTTCCAGTGTCACTAATAATTATTGTAGGATTTCGTTTCTAAGAAGTTAATATCAAATATTGTTAGCAATGTGAAATCGATTAGCATCACGTGGATGTTTACTGTAACTAAACTGAGCCTCGTGAAGTGCATAAGCACTGCAGTAAAAAAGTAAAAATATCTTTAAAAAGCCAAGTTAGGCGCTTTAACAGTAAGAAAGCCAAACTTTAAAAGGAATACATGGCAATGGTTGAAACAAACACTGATTACAATCCAAATGTTACACGTGGAGCAGCATATCAGATTCCAACACTACAAATTGTGAGTCTGACAAGAGCTTTAGAAATTGGCTATGAGACACAGGCCTAGGACTGATCACCTGGAGCCGGCCGCCTCAGAGGAGGGTGTCTGGTGTTTAAAGAGCGAAACATCCGATGATCCTGAGGTACACCACTGATGATGTGTCTCCAATATTTCCCTCACATTGAAGTATCCTGTCTCTGGAGGGATAGAAACACAAACAAACATCACCAAAAGTCAACAAACATAAATTAAACCAATTGAAGGCGTGGATGACATACGACCAATTTAAGAACAATTAAACAAACTCTGATGAGTATTTTAACCCAAAAAGATAGTAAATCTAAGTCTTACATGGAATTTCTTAAAAACAAAGCTGAAATAATGGATAAAGGGCGCCGTGCGTCGTGGCCGGACCCTCAGCGTCACACTGAAGCATCCGCCCGTCTGGAGGAATAAAGACACAACAAACATCACCAAAAGTCAACTAAAATAAACTAAACCAGTTGAAGGCGTGGGCGACATACGACCAATTTAAGAATAATTAAACAAACTCTGATTAGTATTTTACCAAAAAGATTTTAAATTTCATATGTAATTTCTTAAAACAAAAAGTGAAATAGTGGATAGAGTAATTTGATGTGATGGGACTGACACTCAGGCCTGATTCAGAAGAGGATCCCCACCTTCAAAAACATCGTTGGCCAGTGCCTTGTCCTCATTACTCCCTATACCAAACTGGGCAAAGTCTGTGGCAGGGGGAGGCGTTGTATCTTCAAAACCTAACTAAACCTAACCTAACCTCCACAGCCCTCTCCTTAGTAAACCTAAACCTAAATTTAAATTTATTCCCCTAACCACCCCAAAACCTAAACCTAACCTCAATAACCCCAACTCAAATTAGGCAGTTTTAAATCACATTTTAAATTCTTCAATAGGGCTTTGGTAAACAATTATATTGACTCTTAAGAGTAATATAGAACATTTATATGGATATTACTAAAACGTTTTCTTAAATATAACATACTATAATAAGGCTATTTTTATTCTAATAACACACATAATTATCATTAAACAGAGCAGGATATATTAAAATGTTATGGGTGATGTTCACTAAAATGACCACCAGAGGGAGACACCGCTCCGTTTTCTGAATCAGAGTCTTCACCTGAGAGGGATTTACTCGAGGAAACATTCACAACGCCATCACAGGGGAACAAAGGCGACACAGCAGCATCTCGACAGGTAATATGGGACCATAAGATTAATTTATCAACACCTTTTTTCCAGTGTCACTAATAATTATTGTAGGATTTCGTTTCTAAGAAGTTAATATCAAATATTGTTAGCAATGTGAAATCGATTAGCATCACGTGGATGTTTACTGTAACTAAACTGAGCCTCGTGAAGTGCATAAGCCTACACGTAAAAAAGTAAAAATATCTTTAAAAGCCAAGTGGAAGCGCTTTAACAGTAAGAAAGCCAAACTTTAAAAGGAATACATGGCAATGGTTGAAACAAACACTGATTACAATCCAAATGTTACACGTGGAGCAGCATATCAGATTCCAACACTACAAATTGTGGAGTCTGACAAGAGCTTTAGAAATTGGCTATGAGACACAGGCCTAGGACTGATCACCTGGAGCCGGCCGCCTCAGAGGAGGGTGTCTGGTGGTTTAAAGAGGCAGAAACATCCGATGATCCTGAGGTACACCACTGATGATGTGTCTCCAATATTTCCCTCACATTGAAGTTTATCCTGTCTCTGGAGGGATAGAAACACAAACAAACATCACCAAAAGTCAACAAACATAAATTAAACCAATTGAAGGCGTGGGCTGACATACGACCAATTTAAGAACAATTAAACAAACTCTGATGAGTATTTTAACCCAAAAAAGATAGTAAATCTAAGTCTTACATGGAATTTCTTAAAAACAAAGCTGAAATAATGGATAAAGGAGCGTGGATGCGTCGTGTGGACCCTCAGCGTCACACTGAAGCATCCGCCCGTCTGGAGGAATAAAGACACAACAAACATCACCAAAAGTCAACTAAAATAAACTAAACCAGTTGAAGGCGTGGACGACATCACGACCAATTTAAGAATAATTAAACAAACTCTGATTAGTATTTTACCAAAAAGATTTTAAATTTCATATGTAATTTCTTAAAAACAAAAGTGAAATAGTGGATAGAGTAATTTGATGTGATGGGACTGACACTCAGGCCTGATTCAGAGAAGAGGATCCCCACCTTCAAAAACATCGTTGGCCAGTGCCTTGTCCTCGTACTCCTATACCAAACTGGGCAAAGTCTGTGCAGGGGAGGCGTTGTATCTTCAAAACCTAACTAACCCTAACCTAACCTCCACAACCCTCTCCTTAGTAAACCTAAACCTAAATTTAAATTTATTCCCTAACCACCCCAAAACCTAAACCTAACCTCAATAACCCCAACTCAAATTAGGCAGTTTTAAATCACATTTTAAATTCTTCAATAGGGCTTTGGTAAACAATTATATTGACTCTTAAGAGTAATATAGAACATTTATATGGATATTACTAAAACGTTTTCTTAAATATAACATACTATAATAAGGCTATTTTTATTCTAATAACACACATAATTATCATTAAACAGAGCAGGATATATTAAAATGTTATGGGTGATGTTCACTAAAATGACCACCAGAGGGAGACACCGCTCCGTTTTCTGAATCAGAGTCTTCACCTGAGGAGGGATTTACTCGAGGAAACATTCACAACGCCATCACAGGGGAACAAAGGCGACACAGCAGCATCTCGACAGGTAATATGGGACCATAAGATTAATTTATCAACACCTTTTTTCCAGTGTCACTAATAATTATTGTAGGATTTCGTTTCTAAGAAGTTAATATCAAATATTGTTAGCAATGTGAAATCGATTAGCATCACGTGGATGTTTACTGTAACTAAACTGAGCCTCGTGAAGTGCATAAGCACACGTAAAAAAGTAAAAATATCTTTAAAAGCCAAGTGGAAGCGCTTTAACAGTAAGAAAGCCAAACTTTAAAAGGAATACATGGCAATGGTTGAAACAAACACTGATTACAATCCAAATGTTACACGTGGAGCAGCATATCAGATTCCAACACTACAAATTGTGAGTCTGACAAGAGCTTTAGAAATTGGCTATGAGACACAGGCCTAGGACTGATCACCTGGAGCGGCCGCCTCAGAGGGAGGTGTCTGGTGTTTAAAGAGCCGAAACATCCGATGATCCTGAGGTACACCACTGATGATGTGTCTCCAATATTTCCCTCACATTGAAGTATCCTGTCTCTGGAGGGATAGAAACACAAACAAACATCACCAAAAGTCAACAAACATAAATTAAAACCAATTGAAGGCGTGGAATGACATACGACCAATTTAAGAACAATTAAACAAACTCTGATGAGTATTTTAACCCAAAAAGATAGTAAATCTAAGTCTTACATGGAATTTCTTAAAAACAAAGCTGAAATAATGGATAAAAGGAGCGTCGTGCGTCAGTGGCCGGACCCTCAGCGTCACACTGAAGCATCCCGCCGTCTGGAGGAATAAAGACACAACAAACATCACCAAAAGTCAACTAAAATAAACTAAACCAGTTGAAGGCGTGGACGACATAATGACCAATTTAAGAATAATTAAACAAACTCTGATTAGTATTTTACCAAAAAGATTTTAAATTTCATATGTAATTTCTTAAAAACAAAAGTGAAATAGTGGATAGAGTAATTTGATGTGATGGGACTGACACTCAGGCCTGATTCAGAAGAGGATCCCCACCTTCAAAACATGCGTTGGCCAGTGCCTTGTCCTCGTACTCCCTATACCAAACTGGGCAAAGTCTGTAGCATGGGAGGCGTTGTATCTTCAAAACCTAACTAACCCTAACCTAACCTCCACAACCCTCTCCTTAGTAAACCTAAACCTAAATTTAAATTTATTCCCCTAACCACCCCAAAACCTAAACCTAACCTCAATAACCCCAACTCAAATTAGGCAGTTTTAAATCACATTTTAAATTCTTCAATGGGGCTTTGGTAAACAATTATATTGACTCTTAAGAGTAATATAGAACATTTATATGGATATTACTAAAACGTTTTCTTAAATATAACATACTATAATAAGGCTATTTTTATTCTAATAACACACATAATTATCATTAAACAGAGCAGGATATATTAAAATGTTATGGGTGATGTTCACTAAAATGACCACCAGAGGGAGACACCGCTCCGTTTTCTGAATCAGAGTCTTCACCTGAGAGGGATTTACTCGAGGAAACATTCACAACGCATGCATCACAGGGGAACAAAGACGACACAGCAGCATCTCGACAGGTAATATGGGACCATAAGATTAATTTATCAACACCTTTTTTCCAGTGTCACTAATAATTATTGTAGGATTTCGTTTCTAAGAAGTTAATATCAAATATTGTTAGCAATGTGAAATCGATTAGCATCACGTGGATGTTTACTGTAACTAAACTGAGCCTCGTGAAGTGCATAAGCACACGTAAAAAAGTAAAAAATATCTTTAAAAGCCAAGTGGAGGCGCTTTAACAGTAAGAAAGCCAAACTTTAAAAGGAATACATGGCAATGGTTGAAACAAACACTGATTACAATCCAAATGTTACACGTGGAGCAGCATATCAGATTCCAACACTACAAATTGTGAGTCTGACAAGAGCTTTAGAAATTGGCTATGAGACACAGGCCCTAGGACTGATCACCTGGAGCCGGCCGCCTCAGAGGAGGGTGTCTGGTGTTTAAAGAGCCGAAACATCCGATGATCCTGAGGTACACCACTGATGATGTGTCTCCAATATTTCCCTCACATTGAAGTATCCTGTCTCTGGAGGGATAGAAACACAAACAAACATCACCAAAAGTCAACAAACATAAATTAAACCAATTGAAGACGTGGACGACATACGACCAATTTAAGAACAATTAAACAAACTCTGATGAGTATTTTAACCCAAAAAAAGATAGTAAATCTAAGTCTTACATGGAATTTCTTAAAAACAAAGCTGAAATAATGGATAAAGGAACGTCGTGCGTCGTGACGGACCCTCAGCGTCACACTGAAGCATCCGCCGTCTGGAGGAATAAAGACACAACAAACATCACCAAAAGTCAACTAAAATAAACTAAACCAGTTGAAGACGTGGACGACATACGACCAATTTAAGAATAATTAAACAAACTCTGATTAGTATTTTACCAAAAAAGATTTTAAATTTCATATGTAATTTCTTAAAAACAAAAGTGAAATAGTGGATAGAGTAATTTGATGTGATGGGACTGACACTCAGGCCTGATTCAGAAGAGGGATCCCCCACCTTCAAAAACATGCGTTGGCCAGTGCCTTGTCCTCGTACTCCCTATACCAAACTGGGCAAAGTCTGTCGCAGGGGGAGACGTTGTATCTTCAAAACCTAACTAACCCTAACCTAACCTCCACAACCCTCTCCTTAGTAAACCTAAACCTAAATTTAAATTTATTCCCCTAACCACCCCAAAACCTAAACCTAACCTCAATAACCCCAACTCAAATTAGGCAGTTTTAAATCACATTTTAAATTCTTCAATAGGGCTTTGGTAAACAATTATATTGACTCTTAAGAGTAATATAGAACATTTATATGGATATTACTAAAACGTTTTCTTAAATATAACATACTATAATAAGGCTATTTTTATTCTAATAACACACATAATATATCATTAAACAGAGCAGGATATATTAAAATGTTATGGGTGATGTTCACTAAAATGACCACCAGAGGGAGACACCGCTCCGTTTTCTGAATCAGAGTCTTCACCTGAGAGGGATTTACTCGAGGAAACATTCACAACGCCATCACAGGGGAACAAAGACGACACAGCAGCATCTCGACAGGTAATATGGGACCATAAGATTAATTTATCAACACCTTTTTCCAGTGTCACTAATAATTATTGTAGGATTTCGTTTCTAAGAAGTTAATATCAAATATTGTTAGCAATGTGAAATCGATTAGCATCACGTGGATGTTTACTGTAACTAAACTGAGCCTCGTGAAGTGCATAAGCACACGTAAAAAAGTAAAAATATCTTTAAAAGCCAAGTGGAGGCGCTTTAACAGTAAGAAAGCCAAACTTTAAAAGGAATACATGGCAATGGTTGAAACAAACACTGATTACAATCCAAATGTTACACGTGGAGCAGCATATCAGATTCCAACACTACAAATTGTGAGTCTGACAAGAGCTTTAGAAATTGGCTATGAGACACAGGCCTAGGACTGATCACCTGGAGCCGGCCGCCTCAGAGGAGGGTGTCTGGTGTTTAAAGAGCGAAACATCCGATGATCCTGAGGTACACCACTGATGATGTGTCTCCAATATTTCCCTCACATTGAAGTATCCTGTCTCTGGAGGGATAGAAACACAAACAAACATCACCAAAAGTCAACAAACATAAATTAAACCAATTGAAGACGTGGACGACATACGACCAATTTAAGAACAATTAAACAAACTCTGATGAGTATTTTAACCCAAAAAAGATAGTAAATCTAAGTCTTACATGGAATTTCTTAAAAACAAAGCTGAAATAATGGATAAAGGAACGTCGTGCGTCGTGACGGACCCTCAGCGTCACACTGAAGCATCCGCCGTCTGGAGGAATAAAGACACAACAAACATCACCAAAAGTCAACTAAAATAAACTAAACCAGTTGAAGACGTGGACGACATACGACCAATTTAAGAATAATTAAACAAACTCTGATTAGTATTTTACCAAAAAAGATTTTAAATTTCATATGTAATTTCTTAAAAACAAAAGTGAAATAGTGGATAGAGTAATTTGATGTGATGGGACTGACACTCAGGCCTGATTCAGAAGAGGATCCCCACCTTCAAAAACATCGTTGGCCAGTGCCTTGTCCTCGTACTCCCTATACCAAACTGGGCAAAGTCTGTCGCAGGGGAGGCGTTGTATCTTCAAAACCTAACTAACCCTAACCTAACCTCCACAACCCTCTCCTTAGTAAACCTAAACCTAAATTTAAATTTATTCCCTAACCACCCCAAAACCTAAACCTAACCTCAATAACCCCAACTCAAATTAGGCAGTTTTAAATCACATTTTAAATTCTTCAATAGGGCTTTGGTAAACAATTATATTGACTCTTAAGAGTAATATAGAACATTTATATGGATATTACTAAAACGTTTTCTTAAATATAACATACTATAATAAGGCTATTTTTATTCTAATAACACACATAATTATCATTAAACAGAGCAGGATATATTAAAATGTTATGGGTGATGTTCACTAAAATGACCACCAGAGGGAGACACCGCTCCGTTTTTCTGAATCAGAGTCTTCACCTGAGAGGGATTTACTCGAGGAAACATTCACAACGCCATCACAGGGGAACAAAGACGACACAGCAGCATCTCGACAGGTAATATGGGACCATAAGATTAATTTATCAACACCTTTTTTCCAGTGTCACTAATAATTATTGTAGGATTTCGTTTCTAAGAAGTTAATATCAAATATTGTTAGCAATGTGAAATCGATTAGCATCACGTGGATGTTTACTGTAACTAAACTGAGCCTCGTGAAGTGCATAAGCACACGTAAAAAGTAAAAAATATCTTTAAAAGCCAAGTGGAGGCGCTTTAACAGTAAGAAAGCCAAACTTTAAAAGGAATACATGGCAATGGTTGAAACAAACACTGATTACAATCCAAATGTTACACGTGGAGCAGCATATCAGATTCCAACACTACAAATTGTGAGTCTGACAAGAGCTTTAGAAATTGGCTATGAGACACAGGCCTAGGACTGATCACCTGGAGCCGGCCGCCTCAGAGGAGGGTGTCTGGTGTTTAAAGAGCCGAAACATCCGATGATCCTGAGGTACACCACTGATGATGTGTCTCCAATATTTCCCTCACATTGAAGTATCCTGTCTCTGGAGGGATAGAAACACAAACAAACATCACCAAAAAGTCAACAAACATAAATTAAACCAATTGAAGCGTGGACGACATACGACCAATTTAAGAACAATTAAACAAACTCTGATGAGTATTTTAACCCAAAAAGATAGTAAATCTAAGTCTTACATGGAATTTCTTAAAAACAAAGCTGAAATAATGGATAAAGGAGGCGTCGATGCGTCGTGGCCGGACCCTCAGCGTCACACTGAAGCATCCGCCGTCTGGAGGAATAAAGACACAACAAACATCACCAAAGTCAACTAAAATAAACTAAACCAGTTGAAGGCGTGGGCGACATACGACCAATTTAAGAATAATTAAACAAACTCTGATTAGTATTTTACCAAAAAAGATTTTAAATTTCATATGTAATTTCTTAAAAACAAAAGTGAAATAGTGGATAGAGTAATTTGATGTGATGGGACTGACACTCAGGCCTGATTCAGAAGAGGGATCCCCACCTTCAAAAACATCGTTGGCCAGTGCCTTGTCCTCGTACTCCCTATACCAAACTGGGCAAAGTCTGTGCAGGGGAGGCGTTGTATCTTCAAAACCTAACTAACCCTAACCTAACCTCCACAACCCTCTCCTTAGTAAACCTAAACCTAAATTTAAATTTATTCCCTAACCACCCCAAAACCTAAACCTAACCTCAATAACCCCAACTCAAATTAGGCAGTTTTAAATCACATTTTAAATTCTTCAATGGGGCTTTGGTAAACAATTATATTGACTCTTAAGAGTAATATAGAACATTTATATGGATATTACTAAAACGTTTTCTTAAATATAACATACTATAATAAGGCTATTTTTATTCTAATAACACACATAATTATCATTAAACAGAGCAGGATATATTAAAATGTTATGGGTGATGTTCACTAAAATGACCACCAGAGGGAGACACCGCTCCGTTTTCTGAATCAGAGTCTTCACCTGAGAGGGATTTACTCGAGGAAACATTCACAACGCCATCACAGGGGAACAAAGGCGACACAGCAGCATCTCGACAGGTAATATGGGACCATAAGATTAATTTATCAACACCTTTTTCCAGTGTCACTAATAATTATTGTAGGATTTCGTTTCTAAGAAGTTAATATCAAATATTGTTAGCAATGTGAAATCGATTAGCATCACGTGGATGTTTACTGTAACTAAACTGAGCCTCGTGAAGTGCATAAGCACACGTAAAAAAGTAAAAAATATCTTTAAAAGCCAAGTGGAAGCGCTTTAACAGTAAGAAAGCCAAACTTTAAAAGGAATACATGGCAATGGTTGAAACAAACACTGATTACAATCCAAATGTTACACGTGGAGCAGCATATCAGATTCCAACACTACAAATTGTGAGTCTGACAAGAGCTTTAGAAATTGGCTATGAGACACAGGCCTAGGACTGATCACCTGGAGCCGGCCGCCTCAGAGGAGGGTGTCTGGTGTTTAAAGAGAGCGAAACATCCGATGATCCTGAGGTACACCACTGATGATGTGTCTCCAATATTTCCCTCACATTGAAGTATCCTGTCTCTGGAGGATAGAAACACAAACAAACATCACCAAAAGTCAACAAACATAAATTAAACCAATTGAAGGCGTGGGCGACATACGACCAATTTAAGAACAATTAAACAAACTCTGATGAGTATTTTAACCCAAAAGATAGTAAATCTAAGTCTTACATGGAATTTCTTAAAAACAAAGCTGAAATAATGGATAAAGGAACATCAGCCACATGCGTCCGCCCGTCTGGAGTGGACGGACCCTCAGCGTCACACTGAAGCATCCGCCGTCTGGAGGAATAAAGACACAACAAACAAGATAGTAAAAAGTCAACTAAAATAAACTAAACCAGTTGAAGACGTGGACGACATAGCGACCAATTTAAGAATAATTAAACAAACTCTGATTAGTATTTTACCAAAAAGATTTTAAATTTCATATGTAATTTCTTAAAAACAAAAGTGAAATAGTGGATAGAGTAATTTGATGTGATGGGACTGACACTCAGGCCTGATTCAGAAGAGGATCCCCACCTTCAAAAACATCGTTGGCCAGTGCCTTGTCCTCGTACTCCCTATACCAAACTGGGCAAAGTCTGTGAGGGGAGGCGTTGTATCTTCAAAACCTAACTAACCCTAACCTAACCTCCACAACCCTCTCCTTAGTAAACCTAAACCTAAATTTAAATTTATTCCCCTAACCACCCCAAAACCTAAACCTAACCTCAATAACCCCAACTCAAATTAGGCAGTTTTAAATCACATTTTAAATTCTTCAATAGGGCTTTGGTAAACAATTATATTGACTCTTAAGAGTAATATAGAACATTTATATGGATATTACTAAAACGTTTTCTTAAATATAACATACTATAATAAGGCTATTTTATTCTAATAACACACATAATTATCATTAAACAGAGCAGGATATATTAAAATGTTATGGGTGATGTTCACTAAAATGACCACCAGAGGGAGACACCGCTCCGTTTTCTGAATCAGAGTCTTCACCTGAGAGGGATTTACTCGAGGAAACATTCACAACGCCATCACAGGGGAACAAAGACGACACAGCAGCATCTCGACAGGTAATATGGGACCATAAGATTAATTTATCAACACCTTTTTCCAGTGTCACTAATAATTATTGTAGGATTTCGTTTCTAAGAAGTTAATATCAAATATTGTTAGCAATGTGAAATCGATTAGCATCACGTGGATGTTTACTGTAACTAAACTGAGCCTCGTGAAGTGCATAAGCACACGTAAAAAAGTAAAAAATATCTTTAAAAGCCAAGTGGAAGCTTTAACAGTAAGAAAGCCAAACTTTAAAAAGGAATACATGGCAATGGTTGAAACAAACACTGATTACAATCCAAATGTTACACGTGGAGCAGCATATCAGATTCCAACACTACAAATTGTGAGTCTGACAAGAGCTTTAGAAATTGGCTATGAGACACAGGCCTAGGACTGATCACCTGGAGCCGGCCGCCTCAGAGGAGGGTGTCTGGTGTTTAAAGAGCCGAAACATCCGATGATCCTGAGGTACACCACTGATGATGTGTCTCCAATATTTCCCTCACATTGAAGTATCCTGTCTCTGGAGGGATAGAAACACAAACAAACATCACCAAAAGTCAACAAACATAAATTAAACCAATTGAAGACGTGGACGACATACGACCAATTTAAGAACAATTAAACAAACTCTGATGAGTATTTTAACCCAAAAAAGATAGTAAATCTAAGTCTTACATGGAATTTCTTAAAAACAAAGCTGAAATAATGGATAAAGGAACGTCGTGCGTCGTGACGGACCCTCAGCGTCACACTGAAGCATCCGCCGTCTGGAGGAATAAAGACACAACAAACATCACCAAAAGTCAACTAAAATAAACTAAACCAGTTGAAGACGTGGACGACATACGACCAATTTAAGAATAATTAAACAAACTCTGATTAGTATTTTACCAAAAAAGATTTTAAATTTCATATGTAATTTCTTAAAAACAAAAGTGAAATAGTGGATAGAGTAATTTGATGTGATGGGACTGACACTCAGGCCTGATTCAGAAGAGGGATCCCCCACCTTCAAAAACATGCGTTGGCCAGTGCCTTGTCCTCGTACTCCCTATACCAAACTGGGCAAAGTCTGTCGCAGGGGGAGACGTTGTATCTTCAAAACCTAACTAACCCTAACCTAACCTCCACAACCCTCTCCTTAGTAAACCTAAACCTAAATTTAAATTTATTCCCCTAACCACCCCAAAACCTAAACCTAACCTCAATAACCCCAACTCAAATTAGGCAGTTTTAAATCACATTTTAAATTCTTCAATAGGGCTTTGGTAAACAATTATATTGACTCTTAAGAGTAATATAGAACATTTATATGGATATTACTAAAACGTTTTCTTAAATATAACATACTATAATAAGGCTATTTTTATTCTAATAACACACATAATTATCATTAAACAGAGCAGGATATATTAAAATGTTATGGGTGATGTTCACTAAAATGACCACCAGAGGGAGACACCGCTCCGTTTTCTGAATCAGAGTCTTCACCTGAGAGGGGATTTACTCGAGGAAACATTCACAACGCCATCACAGGGGAACAAAGACGACACAGCAGCATCTCGACAGGTAATATGGGACCATAAGATTAATTTATCAACACCTTTTTTCCAGTGTCACTAATAATTATTGTAGGATTTCGTTTCTAAGAAGTTAATATCAAATATTGTTAGCAATGTGAAATCGATTAGCATCACGTGGATGTTTACTGTAACTAAACTGAGCCTCGTGAAGTGCATAAGCACACGTAAAAAAGTAAAAAATATCTTTAAAAGCCAAGTGGAAGCGCTTTAACAGTAAGAAAGCCAAACTTTAAAAGGAATACATGGCAATGGTTGAAACAAACACTGATTACAATCCAAATGTTACACGTGGAGCAGCATATCAGATTCCAACACTACAAATTGTGAGTCTGACAAGAGCTTTAGAAATTGGCTATGAGACACAGGCCTAGGACTGATCACCTGGAGCCGGCCGCCTCAGAGGAGGGTGTCTGGTGTTTAAAGAGCGAAACATCCGATGATCCTGAGGTACACCACTGATGATGTGTCTCCAATATTTCCCTCACATTGAAGTATCCTGTCTCTGGAGGGATAGAAACACAAACAAACATCACCAAAAGTCAACAAACATAAATTAAACCAATTGAAGACGTGGACGACATACGACCAATTTAAGAACAATTAAACAAACTCTGATGAGTATTTTAACCCAAAAAAGATAGTAAATCTAAGTCTTACATGGAATTTCTTAAAAACAAAGCTGAAATAATGGATAAAGGAGGCGTCGTCGTCGTGGCCGGAAGCGTCACACTGAAGCATCCGCCGTCTGGAGGAATAAAGACACAACAAACATCACCAAAAGTCAACAAAAATAAACTAAACCAGTTGAAGACGTGGACGACATACGACCAATTTAAGAATAATTAAATAAACTCTGATGAGTATTTTAACCCCAAAAAAAGATAGTAAATCTAAGTCTTACATGGAATTTCTTAAAAACAAAGCTGAAATAATGGATAAAGGAACGTCGTGACGGACCCTCAGCGTCACACTGAAGCATCCGCCGTCTGGAGGAATAAAGACACAACAAACATCACCAAAAGTCAACTAAAATAAACTAAACCAGTTGAAGACGTGGACGACATACGACCAATTTAAGAATAATTAAACAAACTCTGATTAGTATTTTACCAAAAAAGATTTTAAATTTCATATGTAATTTCTTAAAAACAAAAGTGAAATAGTGGATAGAGTAATTTGATGTGATGGGACTGACACTCAGGCCTGATTCAGAAGAGGATCCCCACCTTCAAAAACATCGTCGGCCAGTGCCTTGTCCTCGTACTCCCTATACCAAACTGGGCAAAGTCTGTGCGCAGGGGAGGCGTTGTATCTTCAAAACCTAACTAACCCTAACCTAACCTCCACAACCCTCTCCTTAGTAAACCTAAACCTAAATTTAAATTTATTCCCCTAACCACCCCAAAACCTAAACCTAACCTCAATAACCCCAACTCAAATTAGGCAGTTTTAAATCACATTTTAAATTCTTCAATAGGGCTTTGGTAAACAATAATATTGACTCTTAAGAGTAATATAGAACATTTATATGGATATTACTAAAACGTTTTCTTAAATATAACATACTATAATAAGGCTATTTTTATTCTAATAACACACATAATTATCATTAAACAGAGCAGGATATATTAAAATGTTATGGGTGATGTTCACTAAAATGACCACCAGAGGGAGACACCGCTCCGTTTTCTGAATCAGAGTCTTCACCTGAGAGGGATTTACTCGAGGAAACATTCACAACGCCATCACAGGGGAACAAAGACGACACAGCAGCATCTCGACAGGTAATATGGGACCATAAGATTAATTTATCAACACCTTTTTTCCAGTGTCACTAATAATTATTGTAGGATTTCGTTTCTAAGAAGTTAATATCAAATATTGTTAGCAATGTGAAATCGATTAGCATCACGTGGATGTTTACTGTAACTAAACTGAGCCTCGTGAAGTGCATAAGCACACGTAAAAAAGTCAAAAGTAAATCTAAGTCTTACATGCAACTTCCTAAAAACAAAGCTGAAATAATGGATAAAAGAACGTCGTGCGTCGTGACGGACCCTCAGCGTCACACTGAAGCATCCGCCGTCTGGAGGAATAAAGACACAACAAACATCACCAAAAGTCAACAAAAATAAACTAAACCAGTTGAAGGCGTGGGACGACATCACGACCAATTTAAGAATAATTAAACAAACTCTGATGAGTATTTTAACCCCAAAAGATAGTAAATCTAAGTCTTACATGGAATTTCTTAAAAGCAAAGCTGAAATAATGGATAAAAGGCACGTGATGCGTCGTGGTGGACCCTCAGCGTCACACTGAAGCATCCATGCGTCTGGAGGAATAAAGACACAACAAACATCACCAAAAGTCAACAAAAATAAACTAAACCAGTTGAAGACGTGGACGACATACGACCAATTTAAGAATAATTAAACAAACTCTGATGAGTATTTTAACCCCAAAAAAGATAGTAAATCTAAGTCTTACATGGAATTTCTTAAAAACAAAGCTGAAATAATTGATAAAGGAACGTTGTGCGTCGTGACGGACCCTCAGCGTCACACTGAAGCATCCGCCGTCTGGAGGAATAAAGACACAACAAACATCACCAAAAGTCAACAAAAATAAACTAAACCAGTTGAAGACGTGGACGACATACGACCAATTTAAGAATAATTAAACAAACTCTGATGAGTATTTTAACCCAAAAAAGATAGTAAATCTAAGTCTTACATGGAATTTCTTAAAAACAAAAGTGAAATAATAGATAGAGTAATTTTATGTGATGGGACTGACACTCAGGCCTGATTCAGAAGAGGGATCCCCCACCTTCAAAAACATGCGTCGGCCAGTGCCTTGTCCTCGTACTCCCTATACCAAACTGGGCAAAGTCTGTCGCAGGGGGACATTGTATCTTCGAAACCTAACCCTAACACACAGGGAAAATCAAAAGTGGAACAGACAGGGACTGTGTCAGCAATAAATGTAAATAAGGGTTAGGGTAATATGACTGTGTTAACTCAATTACCTAAAGTTGCTGTATGTATAGCTAACTTTGAATAGGTGTTTGGAAGTGCAAAACCAAAACATTACCCACTTGGGGGCACTACTTAACACAACTTGGTGTTAATTACAGTACATTAAATACACTTTTAACACAATAAAGATTTGCACAGAAATTTCAACATTCAACAAAAAAAAAAAATCTTTATTACATTTATGCAGTTAACTCACCCTTCTATCCCAGTCGACTTGGAGTGCATTCAGTGTATTCATCTGAATCATCATGTGTGAACCTGAGGTATCAAACCCATAACCTTTGCACCTCGAATTGTTACGGGTGCAGGTAAGAGTCAGAGTCAAAAAGGGTTAAGTCTCAAAACAGGTTTACTTAAGTCCCTTGGACAGCGCAATCAGAGACAGAACAAAAACATGGTATAAATAAGAGTCCAGGTAATTGTGAACAGGTGCAGGTGATTCATGATGATCGTGATAGGTAACA
This sequence comes from Beaufortia kweichowensis, assembly GCA_019155185.1. Taxonomy (NCBI): domain Eukaryota; kingdom Metazoa; phylum Chordata; class Actinopteri; order Cypriniformes; family Gastromyzontidae; genus Beaufortia; species Beaufortia kweichowensis. The sequence continues at coordinate 16,275,364 of CM032809.1, read as the reverse complement.
GGTGTGAGAGGTGCAAAGCAGGGAGTTCAGAGGGAGGTGCCGGGTGAAACCGTAACACTAATACAATGCTCTACAGGAACAAGGAAAGTCAAGAAACAAGGAACAAAGACAAGATAGAAACTTCCTGTACTAGGAAGTAATTAAAAGTGTGCTCTTGACACACACAGAGAGAGACTTCTCAATTGAAAACTCTTGCTGTACTGACAGGGACTGTAGCATGAGTCATGAACCTTTTGGCAGATTACTTTAGATGGAGACATCACTGCATACAGCAGTCTTTAAACAATGGCAAACCAGTGATTTCACCATCTTATGAACTTGGTGGAAAAGTAAGGTGAAAAATCACGTTTAGTCCATTCACTTGATACAATTAGATGACTCTTAGTGACATGCTGATTGCCCAATCAGAGTGAAGGACAGGAAGTAAAGAAGTTTCTCAAGGCATCACATGACCTGCAGCAGCATAGACATATTTCTAGAAGAAGAACGAGTGAAAGTGTTTTAGAAAGAATGCAAGAAACGGCTTTACTCTCGCTGTTTGGATTAATTCTCGCAGCACATGGTAACATCTGTCTTTACTGTATGTGTTACCTTTGTTTCTTTTGTGACATATTACTGTGCATGTGTTTTAGTGTGTAAAATGTGTTTTGTGTGAATGGAAGTGTATTTACTTACTTTCACACTTTTTTCTGTTTCTCTTATATATTCAGTGTATTGTGTATTAACTGTAAAAGGCACTATATGAATAAACTGGTAGTTAAGTTAGGGTTAGAGAGGGTTAAAGTTAAGTTGAGTGAATGTAGTCTGATTTAGCAGTCTGTGTGATGTTCTGTGTATTTCTCTCAGCTCTCCAGCACCAGCAGGTCCGACCCAACGGCATGGCCATTCTGTCGTGTGGTGATGTGAAGGACGGAAAAGTAACCTGGAGCAGATATATGAATGGAAGTCAAGTGTCCATCCTCAGCACTTATGATGGACAGATCACCAGACATATGAAGAATAACAATCACAGTCTGCTATCAGACCTGTCTCTGATCATCTGGTTTGTCTCACCTCTAGATGAAGGCTTGTATTATTGCAATGGGTCACCTGTGGCATGTCTGACAGTGAATTCAGGTAAAAAAAACACCATCTGTTAACCATAGTCAGTGTTTCCCCTAGGTTTACAGCTTTGGGGGGGGGGTTGGTTGGGGAAAATGACACGCGCGTTGTTCTGAACGTCATCACGTGCGCAGAGCGGCCTGCATAGCGTATTAAATATCTCTTGTCTTATTTATTCAGCAGATTTACAATGTCCTGACTAAAAGCATTTTAAACACAAATATGTAAATAGTGAGCTGCATGTAATTCATTAATATAAACTTGTTAATGAAATTACAGGCTTCAGTTACCCGTCATGTAATTACCACAATATATTATGAATAAGTTAGGCCGTACGTAATTGGTATGTCATGTCTTAGATGAGAACCCTGCCATTTATTTATGTATGTATTTAGTTACTTACCAAGATCAGTCTTGTACAACCAAGGGGAGTATTTCCCCTCTGACAGCCAAACTGGATCAAAACCGTCCGGTGATGACTGGACATTTGATGCTTGTCAGGAGCAGCACTTCGAGCTAGGGATGGGTATCGTTAAGGTTTTAACGGTATTACTACTTTTATCGATACCACTTATCGATCCGGTACTTTAACGGTACTTTTTGTTGTGTTTTTAATAAAAAAAACAAAAACAAATTGAGAACAGAATTAAAACTTTATTTTTTAAATGTAAAATAAAATAATTATCTATAGCCTAACAAACAGCAATGTTTGAGCAAATATATATTATACAAACAAAATAAATCAAATAAATAATTTATTTTGTAAAAGAATGTCCAGTGCTTTAAAGCAACACAGTTGGGTCATGCAGGTAGACTGTGTTAGCGTACGTCAGACAAGGCATAACACTAGGATTCAGATTCAAATCTTTTACTGAACTTCATCAGTGGAAAAACAATGCACAGCAGACTGACAGAGTATTCACGAACCATAACAGAATAACCACACGGTGGTGGAGGAGGAGGCTCCGGAGCCGCTGGTGGGGGTCCTTCAGCACCAGATTCTGGGGAAGAAGACGACACAGGGTTAATATAGGGTTTCAACAAAGACACATGGAAGGAAGGGGCCAGACGGTATGAACGTGGGAGTTGCAGCCGGTAAGTCACTGCGTTTACTTGCTTATCAATGGGGAAGGGTCCAATGAATCGGAGAGTGAGTTTCCTACAGGGCAGCCGTAGGCGGATGTCTCGCGTTGACAGCCAGACCAACTGACCTGGGTGGAAGACAGGTGTGGGAGATCTTCGTTGGTCGGCGTGTCTCTTTTGCCTACGGACTGCAGCCTGTAGGTGGATGTGGGCAGAGTTCCAAACCCTCTCACTGACCCGGAACCAGTGGTCCACAGCTGGCACCGTGGAGGGTTCTTGGGTCCAAGGGAAGGAAGCGATGCCAGCTGTGCTGATGTTGATGGCAGTAGGTCCGGAGATACCTCCCGATTTCCTGGATCTTGCGCTCAGTCTGGCCGTTCGCCTGAGGGTGATAACCAGAGGTTAAACTGACCGTGACCCCCAACAAGGAGAGGAACGCCTTCCAGACATGAGAAATGAACTGGGGGCCTCGGTCAGAGACTATATCTTCGGGTAAACTGAAATGTCGAAATACGTTGTGTAACAGAGCTTCGGCTGCTTGCATTGCTGTGGGCAGACCTGACAGAGGGATTAATTTACAACTTTTACTAAACCGGTCTACCACTACAAAGACACAGGTAAATCCATCGGAACAGGGTAAATCAGACATAAAATCCACTGCAATGTGAGACCAGGGTCTTTGGGGAACAGGCAAAGGGAGAAGCTTACCCTGGGGTAGACGACGAGGAACTTTTACCATGGCACAGACTGAGCATCCTCGTACATAACGAGCGATATCTCCAGACATACCGGGCCACCAGTACCGGGGGGAGATCAGTGAGAGGGTGCGCTGCTGACCTGGATGTCGCAGATCCTCAGGCACATACAATCTCCCTTTAGGACCTCCCAGCAGAGCAGGCTGAGTGCGCTGACTGGCTTCAATCTGTTTGTCCAGTTCCCACTGGGAACCCATCCCATCCCGCTTCCTTTAACTGATGGAAAGCCTCCGACGCTTCTTGGGACCAGACTAGAGATTTGGGCTTTCCTCGGAGCAGTGCGGTGAGGGGAGAGCAGATGGTGCTGAAGTTACGGATGAATCGCCGGTAGAAATTAGCGAATCCCAGGAAGCGCTGCAAACTTCGGATCTAGGACGGCTGTGGCCAGGTTCGCACCGCCTCCACCTTATCCTTTTCCATGAGCACCCCCGTGGAGCTAATCACGTACCCCAGGAACTGGACCTCAGGGAGATGATACTCACACTTTTCAAGTTTAAGGTAGAGGTGATGACTCCGAAGACGCTGGAGAACGAGTCGAACATGATCTCGATGCTCCGAGAGGGACTTCGAATACACCAGGATGTCATCTATATAAACAATAACAAAGAGACCCAACACATCTCTGAATATTTCATTCATAAAACTTTGAAACACAGAAGGGGCGTTTACCAACCCGAAGGGCATCACAAGGTATTCGAAGTGACCCGCGGGCGTCACGAAGGCTGTTTTCCACTCGTCTCCTGCTCTGATAAGAATTAAATTGTAGGCGCTCCTGAGGTCCAGTTTTGTGAACACGGACGCTCCACGCAGGTGCTCTATGGAAGGGGGAATAAGAGGCAAGGGATATGGAAACTTGACTGTGGCTTGATTAAGAACTCGGTAGTCGATGCATGGCCTAAGACCTCCATCCTTCTTTCCCACGAAGAAAAAACTGGAAGCTGCAGGAGAGGTAGAGGGACGGATAAACCCTTGTTGGAGAGCCTCTTTGATATACGCACCCATGGCCTCCTGTTCCGGGAGGGACAGAGAGTAGATAAGCCCCTTGGGCAAAGGGGCTCCAGGCAGCAGCTCAATAGCGCAGTCCCATGGCCTATGCGGGGGAAGTTGGGTGGCTTTCACCTTACTAAACACATCCTGGAACGCCCCATACTCGGGTGGAATCGACCACTTTAGGGGCGTGTCGTTACTCTGTGCTCTGGAAAACTCCGGACTTCCTGAGGAGAGATTAACAGAAATTGGCGACATAATGGGAACAGATTACGATGGTTTTACGGCATTGTCCAAAGGCCAACTAATAACACTTCCTGTCGCCCAATCCATTTCCAGACGGTGAACTTGAAGCCAGGGGCGTCCCAGATCCACAGAGCTCCCCTCCAGCACCCAGAACGAGAGTTCCTCTGACATGACCGGTCTCCAGTCAAGTCGCACTGGCGGAGAGAAATATCTAATCAGACCCCACCCAAGGGGTTTTCCCAAAATATCCTGCATGGGAATCGGCCGCGCCACGCGGTGGCGAGGTAACTGAAGTCGTGTCAACAGTTCTGGGGAGATGAAATTCCCAGCCGCTCCAGAATCAACTAAAGCTTTCACTGAAAGAGAGACAGTAGGGGAAACAAGGGTTAGAGACGTTAACGGAAGTTTTGTACCTTGGGGCGGCTGAACCGCACTCACCCGGGCAAGCGGCTGACGGACTGGGCAGGTGGAGAGGAAGTGACCGGACTCGCCACAGTATAAACAAAGTTTGAGAGAGATATGACGCTGTCTCTCTTCCTTGGGAAGGCGGAAGTTGTCCACCTGCATGGGTTCGGGTGCTGGAGGACTAGGTGGAGCGGAAAATGAAGTTGAGAATTAGTCTGCTGGCTGGCTGGCTGAGCGCGCATAAGCGGGCATGGGGTGCAGCGGAGGAGCGGTGCAAACAGTTTTACTCTGACAGGCGACGAGGTGCTGGGCTATTCGGATGGACTTCTGGATAAATGTTTCCAACTCAATGGAGTCATCATAAATCACCATATGCATCTTTTCCTCAGGTGACAAACCCTGACGATAAGCTGCCAGCAGCGCGGACTGATTCCATCTGCTAGTTGTGACGAGAGTACGAAAGTGGAGAGCATACTCTGCAACTGATGAACGTCCTTGACAAAGTCGACATAACTGGTCTGCAACAGAGAGAGAAGAGGCAGAGTGATCAAATACATTCTTTACCCGAGTAACAAAATCCTCCCAGGTTCGGGACTCGCGGGATCCAGACTCCCAGTAACCTTGAGCCCATCGCAGCGCAGCTCCGGTCATGAGACTAATAGCAAAATCCACTTTATCCGCTTCTGTCAGATGCAGATGCGGTTGCCGACTGAAATACAGACTGCACTGAAGCAGGAATCCTCCACACTCCTCCACTGCTTCGGAGAAACGATTAGGCATGGCCATGGCACTGCCTGAGGGCGCAGTGCTTACCGGCTGGGGAGAACAAACAGGTAGGGCATTAAGATGACGGGTAAGGGCGTGAAGGAGTTCAGTGGCAGCATCCGTGGGGCTGGGGGTGCGGGATCCATGACTGAAAAAGACAGAAAAAACCAACACCAACAGATAATCCAGAAATCTTCACGACACGACAAAAACAGAGAGTAAAAAAGTCTTCTTTTTGGGTCTGGTGTACTGTTAGCGTGCGTCAGACAAGGCATAACACTAGGATTCAGATTCAAATCTTTTACTGAACTTCATCAGTGGAAAAACAATGCACAGCAGACTGACAGAGTATTCACGAACCATAACAGGATAACCACACAATCAAAAATAACAACAGGATAACCACACAATCAAAATAACATCAGGATAACCACACAATCAAAATAACATCAACACCAGACAAAGGAGAACAGAAAACCAACACATTAAATAAGGTCCATAATAATTAGAAAACAGACGGTGCGGGTTTGCGGGGCTGAGCGCTGAAGATTGCCGGCAGGTGTGCGGGGTGCAAAGGAATGTGGGTAATGAAGTTCTTAGAATTCCGGGGAAGCAGAACGGGTTACGTGATTCTTATACATCTATTTGTAAATGCAGTACTGTAAAGGCATTTTTAATTTCTATGATTTATTTAGCTTACTGCAGAAAAAATACGTAGGTTATTCATAATTTAACTGAACGTTGTTACGACTGCTGGTGAGGAAGGACCAGAACGCCAGAGATACAGTTCAATAATACTTTACTTAGAGTTTTCAGGTCAAAGACAAGGATTTCCAAGAAGACATCAGAACAGACAAACAGGATAACCACACAGTCTACGATCGAGCACAAACAACAATACCGGACAAAGAACTGAAGAAGACAAACAGAATATAAAGGGTCCATAATAATTGCAAACAGGTGCTGGTGATGATGATGATGACGATGAACCAACAGGTGCGGAGGTGCAGGGTGGCATGGGAAATGAAGTCCTTAGTAATCGGGTGACAGGGATCGTGTGACGTGCGAGGGGGAATCTGATGCTGCTGGCATCGGCTCCGTGACAGTACCCCCACGGACCGCTCCTGCTGGCCGCAGAGCACGCCGACGGGGCCGCCCTCGTGGCCTGGGACCAGGTTCAGCAGGATGAGAATCATGAAATTCGGTGAGTAGAGTCGGATCCAGAATACCCGGTAGATGCGATCCTGGTCGTCGAGGGGCGGAGGAGGAGGAGGTTCCGGAGCCGCTGGTGGAGTTCCCTCAGCATCGGATTCTGGGGAGGAAACAAAAACAGGGTCAGTATATGGTTTGAGGAGGGAAACGTGGAAGGAGGGAGCCAGACGGTAAGACCGGGGGAGTTGCAGCCGGTAAGTCACTGCGTTTATGGCTTTGACGACGGGAAAGGGACCGATGAACTTGGGGGAAAGTTTCCTACAGGGCAGCCGTAGGCGTATGTCACGGGTGGAGAGCCAGACCAGCTGCCCGGGCTGGTAGACCGAGTCGGTGAAACGCAGCTGGTCGGCTTGTTGTTTCTGCCTACGGACTGCGGCCTGTAGGTGGACGTGAGCTGAATTCCACACCCTCTCACTGGCCCGGAACCAGTGGTCCACAGCTGGCACCGTGGAGGGTTCTTCGGTCCAGGGGAAGAGGGGTGGTTGATAGCCGAGCACGCACTGGAACGGGGTTAGTTGAGTGGTGTCTTGACGAAGCGAGTTCTGTGCGTACTCGGCCCACGGGAGGAAGCGATGCCAGCTGTGGTGGTGACGATGGCAGTAGGTCCGGAGGTATCGTCCGACCTCCTGGATCTTCCGCTCAGTCTGGCCATTCGCCTGCGGGTGGTAACCAGAGGTTAGGCTAACAGAGATTCCTAAGAGAGATAAAAACGCCTTCCAGACGTGAGAAATAAACCCTAACCCTAACGCGAGAGACTTCGAGTACACCAGGATATCATCTATATACACAATAACAAACAGACCCAACACATCTCGAAATATTTCATTCATAAAACTCTGAAACACAGCCGGAGCATTTACCAACCCGAAGGGCATAACACGGTACTCGAAGTGTCCCGCGGGCGTTATGAAGGCCGTCTTCCACTCGTCTCCCTTTCGGATACGAATTAGGTTGTAGGCGCTTCTGAGATCCAGCTTTGTGAATACTGAGGCTCCACGGAGATGCTCTATGGACGGGGAGATAAGAGGCAAAGGGTAAGTGAATTTTACAGTAGCTTGGTTAAGAACACGATAATCAATACATGGCCGGAGACCCCCATCTTTCTTCCCCACGAAGAAGAAACTAGATGCTGCAGGGGAAGTAGAGGGGCGAATGAATCCTTGATGAAGTGCCTCCTGAATGTAGTCACCCATGGCTTTCTGTTCCGGGAGGGACAGAGAGTAGATATGCCCCTTAGGGAGAGGGGCCCCAGGCAGCAGCTCTATGGCGCAGTCCCATGGCCTATGGCCTATGCGGGGATTACTGGCATCTGCTTCCGCTACTCTACTGAACACATACCGGGAATGCTTCATACTCTAGGAGACTTTCGATGATTCTGAAGAAAGAGGGACAGCAATAGGAGACATTACCAGAGGAGTTGACACCGGTTAAGTGGATTTTTCCTGGAGACTATCTCCCGGTTGTCCATTCTGAAGTCCCAGCACGAACGCTCCACCGGGACAGCAAGAAGGGAGTCTTAGCAGGCTTCCATTCGAGGCGGATTTGCGGAGAGAAAAACATTAGCCCTTGCCCTAACGGTTTCCTAAAATATCCTGCACAGGGATTTTTCCTACGGTGCCAACTTGAGTCGCCGAGCAGATCTCCTGCTGTTGTCCAGTAATACTTCACTGGAACAGAAACAGTGGTAATGATTAGAGCCAGGAAGTTTAACACCTGTCCCAGCTGAAACTCACCCGGGCCGAGGTGGGCGCACTGGGCAGGTAGCGAGAAATGCCCGGATTCTCCACAGTAAAGCAGACACTACTTCAGCTCTTCTTAGTTAGATGAAAGTTATCCACTTGCATGAGCTCTGGTGCTTTCGCGGGGCAGAAAAATCTAATTCGAGTGGCGACCTTGCCCTAAGGGCTTTCCTAGAGAATGTATCCTGCACAGGGATGGGATCCACTTTGACAGGCAGACAGGCGCTCAGACAGACGTCAGGCTATTAGGATAGACTTTTGAATGAAGTTTTCTAACTCAATAGAACCGTCATAAATAGCGTCTGCACCTCCGGAGACAAACCTTGGAGATGCACGCTGCGCAGCAGCGGGCTGATTCCAACCGCAGATAGCGGCGAGTAGAACTGAAGAGCATATTCGGCTACCTGCTGCACGGTTCTATCAGTTGGTCTGCAACAGAGAGAGAAGAGGCAGAGTGATCGAAAACATTTTTTACCCGGAATTCCTCCCAGAAACAGTGGCCCAGCGCAAGTCATGAGACTAATGGCAAAGTCCACTTTATCCGCTTCAGTGGGGTGCGCTTGGGGCTGTCTACTGAAATACAGGTTGCATTGCAGCAAAATCCACCAAGTTCCTAACAGAGAACCGGTTAGGCATGGGACTGCTATGGACTACAGGACTTACCGGCTGGGGAGAACAAACAGGTAATGCATTTAAGTGCCGTGAGAGAGCGTGAAGGAGATCTGTGGCGGCATCATGAGGGCTGGGTGTAGAGGTTTCCATGACACTGACGAAAAAATACAAAAATACACAAAAATCGAAAGACAAAAATCAATAGGTACTCCACTGTCTTCACGACTCGTTGAACATCCTATTGGAACTTCTTGTCGGTCCGGTATACTGTTACGACTGCTGGTGAGGAAGGACCAGAACGCCAGAGATACAGTTCAATAATACTTTACTTAGAGTTTTCAGGTCAAAGACAAGGATTTCCAAGAAGACATCAGAACAGACAAACAGGATAACCACACAGTCTACGATCGGGCACAAACAACAATACCGGACAAAGAACTGAAGAAGACAAACAGAATATAAAGGGTCCATAATAATTGCAAACAGGTGCTGGTGATGATGATGATGACGATGAACAACAGGTGCGGAGGTGCAGGGTGGCATGGGAAATGAAGTCCTTAGTAATCGGGTGACAGGGATCGTGTGACGTGCGAGGGGGAATCCGATGCTGCTGGCATCGGCTCCGTGACAAACGTGATTTATTTATTCAATTATTAAATATAGCAACCTATAAGCAACCTTATAGGATGCTTATGTCATTGTTATTTGGGAAGACTGCAAGCACATTTACCTGAGGAGGTGGATGATGAACTAACTAGGCAGTCGAAAACTTTCTCTGTCCGTGTATCAAAGTTGAGACTGGACGGTGACTGGTGGTGGGTGAGTGTCTTTTATTCTGAGGTGATGATGAGAATCAGGTGGCGGTGATTAGAATTCGGGAGAGGGTGAGCGCTGTGATTGGGTGAGCTGTGAGCCTGGCGTGTCCGTGACACTAATGTCTAAATAGGTTATTATGGTAAATTAGAAATGGTTGGACAGTTAAAATGCGCAAGATAACGTTTATTTAGCATTAATAAACAGGACATGTATTTTCTTAATTTCTCCAGTACCGAAAGCAGAACCGATAGCGTCAAAGCTTATTGATACTTCGGTCTTTCATAATTTAGCACCGGGGCTAGTTTAACACCGGGTTTCGTTACTCATCTCTACTTCGAGCAGGAGAGCTACTCGCAGTAGAGCAAGTGTTGCCATCCTCAGTTGATCCCTGTGTGTGCGCGCGTGCGCACTCATTGGGATAATTGTAAACGCGCAAACACAGACAAAGACATGCCATCGTGGAAATAAGATAAATAACATAATACTCAAGGGCTATTTAGTTTGTTTAATAAAATAACAAATTGTAATCTGGCGCTATAAAGAAAATCAAATCAAACTTACTTGACCTTCAAGGGGGGCGGGGTGAGCCGTTAGGGGGGCGGGGCGCCCCCTTATATAATGGTAGGGGAAACACTGATAGTTGTCTCAGAAGAAGTTGCCATATATATATATATATATATATATATATATATATATATATATATATAATATGTATTTTAAAAGTGTCTTATCACATTCTGAATGTACACAGATCACAAGAGTACTTTAGTATTTGATGACAGATCGTGGGCCTGTACCATGAAGCAGGTTAAGAAAGCTAGACAGGTAAAAGTTTACGATTAGTTTGCTTTTAGAAGTTTAGGTTTTGTGTTCATTTGTTGTGAAACCACAGAAACAGTAAATTGACCTTGATCTGACTATAGTAACAGTAGTTTAACCATGAAAGTTAAAACTATGGAACAAACTTCGATCCACTAACACATGGAACATTGAAATTTACACTGCATGGCCAACCTGCTCCAGTGTAGATTATGATCTAGATTAGAGATTTTACACCAACATTAGATCAGATGGGAATAAATGTACATATACTGTAAGTGACTCACAGTGCTACTTCATCACTTCATTCATGCCTAACCCTAACCCTGTTAATAATAACTGGTAATGCAAAAATACGGACAAATGTGGTATTTTGTGGAGGTTAAAACATTTACAATATAAATAAGTGTAGTCTTCTTATCTAATGTTTAAGAATCCTGACATGTCATCATGATTTGATGATGCTATTAAGTAAAGCTAAACAGATGTATCATTTTACTTGGTTCAATTTGTCCATCCTTGCATCTTTTCCTCGCATCCCAAAGGGATGTGGAGCCAAGACGCAAGGAAATGAAGCGAGGATAGGAAACGAGGATGCACAAATCCAAGAATTGTGAAGCACCTTTGGACTGATGACCAGAAGGTTGCTGGTTTGATTCCCAATACCACCAGCCTTTTATTTCTGTTACTTATTATTATTCTTTCTTTTTAATTATAATATATGTAAAGCTGCGTTGCAACAATGAAAATTGTAAAAAAAAATCGCTATATAAATTCAATTGAATTAAACATAGTCGCTTCTCTCCTCTATTCCAGTTAAAAGGGGGGGGACCCCTCAGACAGCACGCCAAATACACTTTATCACATCTGATTACGTTACTGCAAACTTGCGAACCATATTATAGAGTAGTATAGCAATATATATATATATATATATATAATACACATATTTGTGTAACTTGCGCTTTAACACAATCAGCAATCTTTCTTTACAGTTTTTTCTTGCTTGGGCAGCAGTATTGCTCCATGCCTGAAATACATTTTTGATTTGTTGAGTCAAAACTATTCCTGTTAACCTGAGTTTGCTCAACTACGTCCATGGTACAGGCCCCTTCACTTTGTTGCCAGAACATTAATGCTATATGTCGACTCTAGGATTGACAGCTGACAGTCCCGAGGATCTGACCACAGGTCTCACAGGTCAGTGTTTTAGAATTCACAAGCTCATTTTTTTAACAATGACAGAAGTATCATTCATCAATATACATGTATCACATGTATTATTTAGCAAACACTTTTATTTTAATCATTTAGAAACCAGTAACATTACAAGCAATGAAAAAATGTTAGTACAGAGCGAATGTTATTCAGATATATTTTTTGTATTGGGATTATTACCCAACTGCCCTACATGAGGAACAGAACCACATGAAAGAAGAAGATGTGGTTTAAAAACTGGAGGTGGAGAAATCCTGGTGTTTTTAGAGAAATCTGAAATCATTAAACGTTACTCAACTCATGATGTGAAGTATTAAATCATACACAAATTCACTGAAAGGGTCTGTGTAAAGAATAATCTACATCCAGCTAATTTTGATCACAAAATACACATTGACACAAAGCACATTTGTATCATATTTATGTGTGGCATGAGTAATGAGAAGGCAAGTAATACAATAACCCCAGCAGGTGTCTCATCACATATCCCATCAGCCAACGCATTCTCATGAGAATTTGTACATATTTTACGAGTTGGCTAATTCATAAGAATTTGTACGATCTTATTTGAATGTTTCAGTACGATTTGTCTTCTCCCCAGTGACGTTAGGGTTAGGGGAGGGGCTTCACATATGCTTTTTTTTAGTAATCGCATGTTTTTTGTACGACCCCAGACTTCACAAGTGAACACAATGCCATCTATTTCAACAAGGGATGTCCAGGTGATGATTTAATAAACTGACTAATAAACTGTGACAATGCCGGTGTTGCTGATTATACCAGATACAAAAAAAAATTGTCAATGACCCACAGCATCTGTAGCTTTTATTTTTATCTTTAATATTAGATCTTTAGATCTTTCATTTGTTATGAATGCTTAAAATGGTTATTCTGTATCGTTTAAATGAATAACACAACAACACTACAATAGTACCATGAAAAGCTTGCAACAAACTAAACTAACAAACTTCTAATAACAAAACAAATCAGATGGATAACATGTAGCTGTTATGGGTGTAGTCAGGACAGAGACAAGGTTCTAATCAAAAGTAGACTTTACTTTCATTATTGGAGTTTTCCAACATACAGGGATCCGTTGCAACACGCAACCACGAAACAAGCAAGAGCAGAGTTAACTAAACACGACACGTACACACCAAAAAAACAACCATACCAGACAATGAACTGAACAAAACACAGAGTATATATAGAGTCCTTAATTGGCGGTGACAGGTGCAGGTGATAACAAGATGGCAGCGGGTGAAGTCAATGCATTGTGGGTAATGGAGTCTCAATAGTCCGGGGATGCAGAACGGGTGAAGTGCGGGATCGAATCCGATGCTGAAGGCGTAGCAGTCGGCTCCGTGACAGTAGCTGCCTTAAACATAAATAAAATTAAAGATCTTCAGATTTTTCCCTTATACTTTAAAACGAATGCTTAGTTTGTGGTTTATTATTATTATTTTTAAATAAGACGTAACTACACCATAATAGTACAATGACAACCATTTAACATAGAACTAAATACAGATACAGATACGATACAGAATAACCATTTTAAGCATTCATAACAAATTAAAGATCTAAAGATCTAATATTAAAGATAAAAATAAAAGCTACAGATGCTGTGGGTGTCACGATGTCACCTGTCTTCTTGTGTTTAAACTTCACTTCCCATGTCACCCTGCACCTCCGCACACCTGTTGTTCATTGTCATCATCATCTACACCAGCACCTGTCTGCAATAACCCGGACTCTTTATATACTGTGTGTTTTGTTCAGTTCACTTTCCAGTCTACAACATTGTTACCCGGACTCACTCACCTGTGATCGCTATCGTCTCCTGTGGATTGTTCCCTCATCGAGTCTTCTGTGTTCCTCCTCTGTCGTCTTCTCGTCTTCTGTCATCCCGATTCATCTGTATACCAAGGACAGTATTAGTTTGAGTTTAATTACCTGTTTCTGTTTACCTTTTGTTCATCTGTTCTATTAAAACCACCTTTCTGTGATCCGCTGACTCCGTCCCTTCTGTTCCGTAACAGTGGGTCATTGACAATTTTTTTTTGTATCTGGTATAATCAGCAAAGATGGATAACATACCTGCCGTTAATATTTATCTTTAATAACTAATTTACCTTTTTAATAACAATACAGCAAAACAAAGACAAATGGAAGGAATAAAAGTTCTCATCCGTCATCGTCCTAACAGTCACGTCTCGCGCCACTCATACACAGAGAATATGGCAGCACTCGTTTAACATCATGACATGCAACTCGTGCTGATATGCTGCAAGTGCCGCATGCTGAATGAAACAAATGTGCATCAGTTTTTAACTGTACATCAGTTGTCCGACTAAACAATTTATTTATGGTGGACAGGTAATATAATCAGTGAACAGTGTAACACTGATAACACAGATCACCGTGACACCCCTAATTTCAACCTAAAATTCCAGTTTTTGGATTTCGATTGTGATCAGCTGTAATCAATTGTTATCTGAATAGTAATCTGCTTTGATGAGTAATGATCTTCTGTAATGAACTGTGTTTACTAATTTTCAGGTGCTGTAAGTGTGATGGAGCGAGTGCTGATGTTCTCTGGTGTTGGACTCGCTGCTCTCACGTTCCTCATGGCAACTGCAGCTGCAGTCTGGAAGATAAAGCACAGCGTGTACAAGACTGATGACAAGCAAACACTGCAGACTGAGCTGGACTATATAAACCAGACATCACTGTATTAACGCCAAGTTCTACTCTATTAACACAACGATCATGCAACAGTTCCAATAAAATGTACAACGATCCCATGCAAATGTTCGTTAGAAAATCCTCAGTAGATGACAAGTCTCGAACCTCTCTAAAGTTATACAACAGTGAATATTCTGCAGGCACAGAAAAGCATACTGATTGATCCTTTGGGGTGATCCTTAATAACCAAAACGGACTAAACGCCTGTAGTCTGATGTGCAACACAAAAAAAGCATTGAGCCATACACAATTTTCCATGCAAAAAGCATAAATATTTGCACATTGCCCAAACACACTTAAACATTTCAGCCCCTGGAATATTTAGCCTAAAACTATTTTCCTCCACCATAAGTGTAAAAGTAGTTCAGCAGTTCAACATGATGCATAACCCCAAACACACACGTTTGCAGTCGACCTCAGTCTTCAGCTCGAGAGTCAATCACAAACCTGTAGTGCAATGATTCTCAAAGTGTGGTGCAAGAGACCCCTGCTGTTGGTACGTGACACAACAGGAAATTGAAAACTATGTATGTAGTATGTGTACTTTACATGAGTATTAGGTTTTCCTTCCTTATTTTTTTCTTCCATCCTTTTGTCACTACATTTAAAAGACAATGTCACACTTTTTACTCCACTACATTTCTATCAAAGTCTTGAGGTATATTTTACATAGCAACTTTAAAGGTCAGTGGATGATTTTTCTTCTTTAAAATTTGATTATTAATATGCTGTCTGTCACCTGCAAAAGAACTTCAGTCGTGAACTTCAGTGATGTCTGCACTTTTTTGAACACTCATCAGATTGTAAATAGGCAGAAGACTAACCCTAGCAAGAGTGCACAACCATTAGCATATTTACAAGGCATGTTCCAAATCTGAATAACTAAAGATTGGTTTCATTTTAAATGTTTGCTCTGTTTGCCAAAAACAAATTGTATCATCACCTTAAAAATCTGCCATCCAGGGATGCAAACATGTCCCTAACCCTAAACATGAAATTTGCTCCAAAATAGGTTATTATTGTGTATATCATGTACGCTAACATTGTTAGGGTTATTTCTGCAGTATAAAACAGCAGACTTTTCATTCCAAAAACAAAACACAAGATGCATGTGCAAATGTGGCGGGTTATGTTTTACAAATTACATTCACACCATTTGCTGATGAAGTTCATGTAACCTGCACAGTTTTAGTGACAAACCTCTTAACGCTTAAGTGAATGCACATTGACCATGTACAATTGTATTGGCATTAACATGATTAATAAATTCTGAAAAACTATATTGTTCATTGTTAGAAGAAGAACAGCATCCCAAGGATGGAGGAACGTGAGAGAGATGGCATTAGGGTACCAATGTGCAAATAATGTGCGAAAACTTTGTGCAAATATGACAGCCGTTTTTAATCGTTATTATTTATTCCATATTATTATTCTCCACCCATTGTACTACAGTGACAGATTTCCAAAAAAACATTAAATTAATTAAATAAATAAATAACAAAATAAATTATTCTATTCATTAATCTAAATCTGTTAGTTTTGACAACATGAAATAATGGAGGAAAAACGCGGTCAGATGGAGCAGAAAGGGCACGTTACAAGAAAGCACTTAAAGAAGAAGCAGCAGCTTAATTTTGTTGCAAAATATTGTTTACATTACAATTGGAGGAAGAGATGCATTCAGGCGCGCCGTTGGCACGGGGGTCATGACCCCCACAGCTTTAAAAGCAATGGACACCCGCACTTTTGATAGCCTGCGCTATTCGACTACCAGTATCATCTTTATCGTAATTCAATTTAATGATCAAAGAAAAAATAATTAACTCATGCACCAATGTTAAATTCTAAAAGATCTAAAATAAAATCGAATCTTGAGTTTCTAAAGTTGATAACACAAGATAAGGAGGAGGAGTTAAAGTAGCCATTCAGTTGTTTTCACCAAATAACAATGCTGATGGTGGCAACACTTTTTAAGATCACATTTTAAATCGAACTTGTGGGAATAAAACCTTTTCTTGTCAACTATAAACTGTATTACATTTCAACAAGGGGATTAGTTAAAGTAAAAATTAATTAAAGTTTCCTTTCAAATACAATATATAGGTTTTCTACAAATCCAATTGCTTCCAAATGAGAGTGAAAAAAAAGAAATGCAGAAGTTTTTTAGGCTGCTGTTCATATGATGATACTCACTGGTCTAAATATAGGCAATCAAAATACAGCAAATGACCCGTAAACTAGCAAAAGTCTTTTTCTGAAGAAAACTTCTCTGTACTAAAGCTGACTGATGTCAGATATCTGCTGACAAAAAAATCTGCGTACAGGAAGGTTTTTTCCTCTTTATTTTATTTCTAAAGCAATATGTTTCACACAACTTCACAAACTAAAAGTGTACAATTTAAAGGTTTTGCACCCGAGATATAAAGCATTTACATTCAAGGTAAATATCATTATATACAAATTCTGGCAAATTCTACAAAAAAAATGAATAAGGCTACAAACTGCAGCCAAAAACGATTTTTTGAAGAAAGATGTATTAAAAACTAAACTAAAATTGTTGGTTTCCACCATGAACAAAGATAATGTGAATGTAGAAGGTTGTTGTGTTACATGAATAAAAATGCACTGAGAGCCAATCAGAATCAGCTCCCAACACGAGACACACACACAAGAGCAAGTGAACACTGATACAGAGAGAGAACGCTCAATCAAATGTATTGATGTATTACAACATTAAAGACATTCCCAACATGACTTTCATTGATGTTCAGCATTGACTGGAACTGACACAGATTAGATTAGTAATCATTTCACCAGAGGAGAAGTAAATGAGCGCTATGATAAGAAAGCATCAGTGATGTCCGTCCTGTCATTTTCTTTGGTCATCCGCCAATCACTCGCTTTTGAAGGAACTATACCATTGTATTGTGTAAACGGTCAAATTACTTTATAGTTTCAATCATATATTCTATAATAAAGCATGCTACATCATGGGAATTAAATTGAGAAAAAAGTCCCAGATTTCTCTGACATAACCAGCAGAAAAGTCAGGAGCTGATTCTCTAGCTCTTGGTCCTAGGAATCTAATATGACTAAGTGGTCCAGTTGTGTTGGTCTTTGGGTAATTTCACTCACATGTCTATGACTTTTAGTCAGTCAATTAGTCACAGATGTTTTTCTCTCTGCTCATTAGAAAACATTCTTCTACTTTACTATCTTTAATGTTTAAAGGTCCGGACGGCCTTCACTCATACTCTGCGATCAGGACCATCATTCCCACTCCGAACAGCAGGGCCAGAATCTCCAACACAGACTGACAGAAACTGGAGCGTCCCACCAGCAGCTCGGGCAGAACAGTGACGGTGGCGATGTAAACGAAGCCTCCGGCCGTAAAGGGGAGGATCCAGGCGGTGGCTGCCGCCCCCACTCCTTCAGCCAATAAGGAGCAGGCCGTTCCAGCTAATGCACCAATAGCAGTTAGAAGCTGCAGACACATGGCCTTGAGAAATGAAGAGATGAGAGTCAACGACAGTGTTACTGGATGAGATGACAATAATGCTGCTCCACAGAGACACAAAGGTGAAATATGGCCAGACGCAACGTTTTAGCCTTTAGCGTGGACAGATTTACCTTCCTCTTGGTGCAGCCCGACTGGACCAGAATAGCAAAGTCTCCGATCTCATGTGGCACTTCGTGTAGAAGGATGGTGATGGTGGTCACGGCTCCAACCGCCGGGCTGACCAGGAATGACGCTCCAATTGCGAGACCGTCCGTAAAGTTGTGCGTGAAATCAGCGGCCAGGTTCAGATAGCCAGACACTTTAATATCTGCAGAGACAGAGATACAGTGACACGCACAACAACACAAAAAAACATGACATTTTTATACATCCTCTTACCAGACGTCTTCTCTGCCTTCTTATTAGAGTGAACCTTTGTGCCAGTCTTCTTGTCCTCTTCTCCATCACTTTCCTTTGCCTTATGAGCAGCTGAAAACATGCGTAACATAATTTACTGGAAGAAACAGTGTCCATGAATAAACACGTGGGAAATATTCACCTGAGAAATGGTTATCATGCTTACCATGAGAGTGAGAATGAAAATGTCCTCCCTTCAAAAGACGAACAAATTTCTCAACCA
Source organism: Beaufortia kweichowensis (assembly GCA_019155185.1). Lineage (NCBI taxonomy): Eukaryota > Metazoa > Chordata > Actinopteri > Cypriniformes > Gastromyzontidae > Beaufortia > Beaufortia kweichowensis. The sequence goes on along the minus strand of CM032809.1, from coordinate 16,256,719 downwards.
CGAGAAACGCAACAATGCCACCCAGTACCCACAACCCCACAGACATCATGTGACCGTGGGCCGCACCTGTGATGCACAGAATTGATTATATACAGTATAACAAATGCAGTATTACTGCAACCAGAAACAGTGACAATATTGTAATGTTTCAGCAGCCAATCACCTACCATGGGAGTGACCATGTGACTCCCCACTGTCGTGCGAGTGACCATGTGACTCCTCCGCATCGTGTGATTGGCCATGATGAGAATGAGGTTCTGTGAGAGGGACACAGAGAAACAAAACCCTAACCCACAAGATATTTTTTTTTACATTTTACTCTGAACATAAGAGTTAACATTTGAACCTTTTACAAGTTTAAAAGGTAAAATAGCTAAAAAGCTAAAGCTTTGGCTAACTTGCACTCTGAGCCGATGCATTCAGCCCCATAAAAATGAGCTCGGACTGTGTCCATCTGATATCAAAACTAAATCTGCTAGAAAAACACACAAGCAGAAACTTTTTAAAGAGTTCAAGTTTATTTGTGTAGCACTTTAACAATGTAGCACTGTTTCAAAGCAGCTTTACAGCAGAATACTTGAACGCGGTAATAATTATGCATGATATTCTTATGCAGAGATCTATAGTAACGAAGTAGAACTACTTAACAACTGTACTTAAGTACCCTAACCCTTCCACTTTTACTTCAGTACGTATTTTCGATGAGTTTAATACTTTTACTCTGATTTTTTTATGTGCTGCATCGTTACTCGTTACAGTTATAAAAATGTTACGAATCATTCCATTCCAAACCCACATTACCACTGCCAGAACGGTAGATGACAGGTTTGATGAAGCACATCATTGAGCGAATCAAGCGATTATGAAGACTGCGCGTGCTGTCGTTCTGCCTTTTGATCAGCTAAAAAGATGGACGAACTAATGCAGGAGTTTTCCTGCATTGAAATGTTTTTGGCGTCCGCCAAAGCCTTATTTGTTCTGTGAGTGATAGAATAGAATGACTGCTGCGCTTGTCAGCATATAAGAATGAGCAGCGAGAGAGAGAGAGAGAGAGAGAGAGAGAGAGAGAGAGAGAGAGAGAGAGAGAGGCCCCCGCCGCGCGCATTCACCGTCTTAAAACAACACGAGCGCTGTCTTGCTCGTGGGACACACTTAATCTGCTTTAAAAAGTTTCAGCCAAAGGAATTGTGATTGTCCTTTAGGTTAATCATTTGAAATGCTAAAAACAATATGGTGTTCAATATTTTGACTTTAATAACTACATAACACAATACTTGTACTTTTACTTTCAGTACTTGAGTAGTAAATTCTTAAATAAACTACTTGCAAAAAATGTTGAATACTTTAGTACTTCTACTTAAGTGTGGTGCTTAAAGAGCACTTCAACTTCTACTCAAGTCACTTTTTTGCTAGAGCACTTGTACTTTTACTCAAGTCTGGGTCTCTAGTACTTACTCTGTTCTTATGGCGGGCATTTCAATATACTGTGAATAATTCTAGATCCAAATATTGATTTTTAGAATGCACATTAGCTTTTTTTTAATCAACCGGATAAAAGATGAGAAGCATCCATTGGTTTGCTCATCTTCGCGACAACAATGTGTGTCTGAGCCGTAGTAGGAAAGCACAACGCACCTTTCCCAACTCAAAAATCATCCTGTCCAATCTGATTCAACACAATCAATAAAAATAAATGGCAGCAGCTCCAGACACTGTGCCCTCCTGTCTAACATGCACTTGGTCCACAACCCAGACCTGAACACTGACTGTCTGTATGACCACGTTCACCTACATAAAAATCTAACCCTGCCAAAAAGATGATGTCGCTCTAAACCGGACAAACCAAACAAAGCCCAGATGGCACAGAAACATGTTCACTTCTTCAGCAGAGGACACAAATAAAACATTTCATCTTTAAATCTCCTCACATTCTTTTTTCAGTCTCCCTCACAACATTTCTCTTTGATGGGTCTATTAGGGGTTTGGGTATTTGTCTCTCAGGTGTGAAACATATCAATATTCATGACCATTGACACTCCCTCACATATGACCTTCACACAACAACAAGTCTCTTACAAAAGTAAAATCAATATATTGTTTTAGGGGAATAAATGGGCAGAATGTTTCACAAGTGTGCACATACATGTTTCTTGTATATTATTATAGCACGGTTTGTGCTGAACACAGTAATGTGTGACTTCAACCATTATTGTGTTTATAAGACACTGAAAAAACACAAATGTCACGTGTCGAAACTTCTCCAGGATCCCAAAACATCCTCAGACCCCAGAGGGTTAAACTGTTAACGGTCGGCATTACACAGGAGGGACACTCATGTTATTTATGTTACATATACAGGGAGTGCAGAATTATTAGGCAAATGAGTATTTTGACCACATCATCCTCGTTATGCATGTTGTCTTACTCCAAGCTGTATAGGCTGGAAAGCCTACTACCAATTAAGCATATTAGGTGATGTGCATCTCTGTAATGAGAAGGGGTGTGGTCTAATGACATCAACACCCTATATCAGGTGTGCATAATTATTAGGCAACTTCCTTTCCTTTGGCAAAATGGGTCAAAAGAAGGACTTGACAGGCTCAGAAAAGTCAAAAATAGTGAGATATATTGCAGAGGGATGCAGCAGTCTTAAAATAGCCAAGCTTCTGAAGCGTGATCATCGAACAATCAAGCGTTTCATTCAAAATAGTCAACAGGGTCGCAAGAAGCGTGTGGAAAAACCAAGGCGCAAAATAACTGCCCGTGAACTGAGAAAAGTCAAGCGTGCAGCTGCCAAGATGCCACTTGCCACCAGTTTGGCCATATTTCAGAGCTGCAACATCACTGGAGTGCCCAAAAGCACAAGGTGTGCAATACTCAGAGACATGGCCAAGGTAAGAAAGGCAGAAAGTCGACCACCACTGAACAAGACACACAAGCTGAAACGTCAAGACTGGGCCAAGAAATATCTCAAGACTGATTTTTCTAAGGTTTTATGGACTGATGAAATGAGAGTGAGTCTTGATGGGCCAGATGGATGGGCCCATGGCTGGATTGGTAAAGGGCAGAGAGCTCCAGTCCGACTCAGACGCCAGCAAGGTGGAGGTGGAGTACTGGTTTGGGCTGGTATCATCAAAGATGAGCTTGTGGGGCCTTTTCGGGTTGAGGATGGAGTCAAGCTCAACTCCCAGTCCTACTGCCAGTTTCTGGAAGACACCTTCTTCAAGCAGTGGTACAGGAAGAAGTCTGTATCCTTCAAGAAAAACATGATTTTCATGCAGGACAATGCTCCATCACACGCGTCCAAGTACTCCACAGCGTGGCTGGCAAGAAAGGGTATAAAAGAAGAAAATCTAATGATATGGCCTCCTTGTTCACCTGATCTGAACCCCATTGAGAACCTGTGGTCCATCATCAAACAAAATGCGATTTACAAGGAGGGAAAACAGTACACCTCTCTGAACAGTGTCTGGGAGGCTGTGGTTGCTGCTGCACGTAATGTTGATGGTGAACAGATCAAAACACTGACAGAATCCATGGATGGCAGGCTTTTGAGTGTCCTTGCAAAGAAAGGTGGCTATATTGGTCACTGATTTGTTTTTGTTTGGTTTTTGAATGTCAGAAATGTATATTTGTGAATGTTGAGATGTTATATTGGTTTCACTGGTAAAAATAAATAATTGAAATGGGTATAAATTTGTTTTTTGTTAAGTTGCCTAATAATTATGCACACCTGATATAGGGTGTTGATGTCATTAGACCACACCCCTTCTCATTACAGAGATGCACATCACCTAATATGCTTAATTGGTAGTAGGCTTTCCAGCCTATACAGCTTGGAGTAAGACAACATGCATAACGAGGATGATGTGGTCAAAATACTCATTTGCCTAATAATTCTGCACTCCCTGTATATTATTGTTACCGTGCATCAGACGAGGCAGAACACGAGAGTAAAAAGTTGTAGACTTTTTACACGAGAGGGCAGTTGTAGTTTAGTGGTTAGAGAGTTGGACTTGCAACCAGAAAGTTGCTGGTTCGATTCCCAGTACCAGCAGGAAACAACTGAGGTGCCCTTGAGCAAGACACCTCAGTCCTAATCACTCCCAGTGTGCCACTGGTAAAGTTGTAAGTCGCTTTGGATAAAAGCGTCGGCTAAATGAATAAATGTAAATGTAAATGAGATTACAGATTAAAGTCTTTTACTGAATTTCATCAGAGGAATAACAAACAGGTACAAACCTCACTTCAGAGGGGAATCAAGAACAGGCATAGATAACAGCGGTGAACAACACGCTGAGAATCACTTACAGGTTTTCCAGACAAAATAACAACATCCAGATAACAACCTTTCAACAACAATACCAGACAACAGAGAACAGAAAACCAACACATTAAATAAGGTCCATGTAACGAGGTGAAACAGGTGACGGTGATCGATGGCAGGTGTGCGGGGTGCAATGGATTGTGGGAAATGAAGTTCAAAAGAGAGGTGCAAGGTGAAACCGTGACAATTATGTCCCTCGGATTACCTTTAATGTTTCATTGTTGAATTTTATTCTAATCATGACAAACAAAAAATTGATCGACAAGACTCAAGTTGAAATATTTCAAATGTTCATAACAATAAAATCAATAATTACAAAAAATTATAATGTTACTGTAAATTATAAAAATACCTAAATTATTTTTTTAAAAGATTCAAAAATGTCTTTTAAATTCCCACAAACTCGACGAAGTAACAAGCACAAAGAGCGATATATTTTCTAATATTTTACATACTGTGGCACCCATCAAACTAAAAAAAGATTGTAGAAAAATTTAGCACCCTGGTACAACAACACCACTCACTCTTTAAAGAGCGAAACGCATTAACTAAAACACCAATTTAAACGAACAAAAGTAGAGGTTTTTAAAATCACGTAGAAAGAGAGTATGGCCAGTAATAAAAAGGCACTTAAAGCTGATACACTGTAAAAAGTCCTTCAAGGGTGTTGTCAGTAGGAATTTATTTTCAAAAGTATATTTCTTCCAATAAATTGATTCCCTTTTCTTTTTGAATTCATTTAAGTTTTACATAAGTAAAAAGTGTGAATGTTTTTGTAACTTATTAGGGCTGTGACGGTTGCCATGACAACCACGCAACCGCGGTGGTGGATTGCCACCGGCAGTAATGCACGTGACGTCACACACACTATAACAAGCATAAAATACAGAGTTTTGTATACAAGTTTAATAATAGTAACAGTTTCAATAGAATTTGTAGATATTTATAACATATACAATTTAGCTGTATATTGTTTTATTTAGATCATAAGACTGTTAATTCACAAATTACCTCAAACGCCACACATGGTGTTTCCTTTAGATTGGCGGGTTTGAGCGCAACAAAATCCAGTTTATTCTGTATTCAGCTAATTAATTTTGTGCAAGTTGAGCGATGGACCTTGTTGGGAAACCAAATACTACATCGCCGATCTGGGAACCGATCTGGGAAAATTTTGGATTTGAACCAAATCTCGAGTCATGAGGTGAAGCCATTCTGTGATCGCAAACGCCTTTGTGAGGCTTTCTCCAAAAAAAAGTGTTAAATGAAAAAACATATCTGTATAGAAAAGCCAAGGTAGGCTCAAAGCATTTGTTTCCATAGGATTCTTTTATTTGTTTATGTTCTAATTGATAACAGATCTGCACAGATTTTCCAGCATGTGATTTAAGTTAGGCTCAAAGCATTTTCCATAGGATTCTTTTATTTGAATCTAATTGCAGATCTGCAAAATTTGCATTTTTGGCTTATTTAGATTACTGTCTTATTTAATTTTATATTTATTTTAGTTAGTAGCCTATTTTAATGTTGTGCAGGCTGTGTGTTCACTGACGTAGAAGTGCTAAAATAAACACGCACATTTCTTAATAGATGTTTGTGTCTCATTTATTTTTTGTTTAAAAATTATACACATAAATATGTCGCCCCGCCCCAACGACGGTAGTTGGTCCATTACCATCATGGTGGTAAAAATCTGCCACCGTCACAGCCCTACTTATTATTACCTTTTAAAAAATTATTTTACTGACCTTCACAATAAATTGCTTCTACAAAACTCTATTTAAGTGTTTATATCCAAAGTAAAACGTCATGACCCGCCTTCATGCTGCAGCGGAACAATGAGATCGTTGCTCATTGTCACCTGTACCGGACCAGTTTCCGATTTGTGGAGTTTTTGAGGGCTTTATACAACGTGCAACCGATGTAAGTAACTATTTACATTGCATAATGAATGAGCACGCATTTATTGCACTATAAAATGTAAAAGCATCGCCCGGTTTCAGACAGTACACTCTAAAAATGGTTGGGTTATTTTTTAACCCATAACGCTGGGTTAAGTCCGTTGGGTGGTTTTGTTGGGTTATTTTTCCAAATGTTCAACACTTTCTGGGTAGTTTTAGTTTTCCAGGTGTTGGGTTAAACCCCCTGGGTTGTCTGAAGAGGCTGACGCGCTTCCCGCCCTAAAGACGTTTGAATGCACTACTCAACGTTTATTTCTATAAAGAACAAAGGGGCAAAGTCACTAGTTGGAGCAATTGAACGGTACATTTTCACGTTTCAAGTGAATATTTATTGAAATTAGCAGAATTTGTAACATTTTGCAAGGCAACAGTGTCTTAACTAACATTATTGATGTAATTTAGACGACAAGCAACTGTTACCTCAGATTGCCTTTACACAAATTGACTCGTATAGTCCTGTTAAGATGCGCGACACTGCGAAATAATAAAAGTTTAGTTAACCCCATCACATGTAAGCTAAGTCTATGAATTTTAGTGAGAATTTAACTAAGAGCAAGTCAAACCAGCGAGTGCGGTCCAGCATTTCCGGTTCAGGAACGCTTCTCTCGGTGTCCAGTCTCTTATATTGCTCCCTCCGTTTTAAAGCAAACATTTCAAGGTTTGTGTGTATGATTAAGAAAGACCAGTACGGTAGTCTGTTTTTCTTCGCTGCTCTTTGCTTGCTGAGGAATGATTTAATGATTTTTTTTTCCTTGCTGTTTTTCTTTATATCTGTATTTGTTTCATTTAAATCCAGTGAACGTTTACACATTAATGTTTTTACTGATTCAAATTTGACTAATTCATGAATGATCTATACTGCTAATGTTTGATATTAGCTATATTTTTTTGTTTGTCAGGTTTGTAGGCGCCGCATGAGGCCTTACCAAAGGTCTTGACATTAACATTTAAAGTTACGTTAACTGCTAGGTTTGTAGTTACTGTTGTTGTCCTGCATGATTGAAAAAGATGAGGGCATAATATATTCCTGGCGTCTCTGGTATGAAAATTCGTAAATACGTATACGAGTGCGTTGCTCTCTTCTCGCATTCTGTTTTGAATACGGGGAAAAAAGTTGTTAAAGACTTAAAGTATAAAGAGTGTTCAGCAAAACAGCTGTTTATGGACCTAGTCCACTTTAACGTTGTTTTATCAGTTTTTTTTAAACACTTTAACTTAATCCGTTGATATATTTGTCTGAAATATTTTGAAACCATTTGTTCAAGTAAAAAGATTTAATAAATATTTCTTTTGCATTGCAATAACATCAATGATCCTGATATTTTCATAAATAAACTCTTCTTTCATTTGTGTTGCTTCTTTAGAAGACCATCAGATCTACTGGGAGGAGCAGTTCATGGAGAAGAATATGGCACAGATTGTACTTAAAACGTGTTCTTGTATTAGTTTATTATGTTTTAATACATATGAAAAGGTACTGTACTGTGCACTAAAGTCAGTCTTTTTATGTAAATCGTTCAGGTCAAGAGTCACTGTATTTTAATGTCAGTGTTAAGAGTACACAGAGGTGTTCTATGCTGCACTTAAAGATGAGGTCAGATTTTGTTTCTGTAATTTTTAATGTTAAAATGTTTACATTACCATTATTGTGTTACATTAACATTAAAATTGATTACAGAAAATTGCACCCAATTATTTGTATATGGCAGCTGTTATAGAGTAATAAACGCTGGAAACGAATACCTCGCTTTCCTTATTTATTAAAGTTATGGCAATTCTAACTAATTATTTCAAGTGGATTAAAGAAATAATTTGTCTCAATTAATGAGAGTAAATGAATTAATTAAATGTTACTTATTTTAACTAAGTATGATTTGGTCAATATGCTGCTCTTTGTCACAATGGTTAAACTCAAATGTTTTGCTTTATCTTGTAGACTCTACTTCATTACAGTAAAATACATAATACTGATTTTTACCAACTCAAAATACCAAGTAGTTCACTAAACTTACAAAAAGTAGTTGGAAAATGTTGAATTTAAGTAACAGTGTAGGGTCGAGCATCTCCGTATACATAATAGAAATGAACCAAAACAACCCGAGAATCTTGTTTCGAACAGTTGCCTCACTGACCAATAAACAAACTTCCACTAACATGGATATTCCACCACAACTTTATGCAGTTTTTACAGATAAAATACGAATACAATACAAATATTACTTGTTCAATCAATACCTCTGTCCTACACATCAGCAGCAATTATAGCCTCCCAAAAGCAGCTGCGGTGTTTCACACCCATAGAGCAAGAAGAGTTCATTACCACCTCTAAACCCTTTACATGCTTACATACCCACGAAACTATTCAAAGAACTGCTAACTGTTGCACTACATCCTCTACTTAACATTAATAACTCATCACTCACTCCTGAAATCTTTTAAGCTGGCTGTTATTAAGCCACTCATAAAGAAACCACAGTTAGACCCCAGTGATGTAGGATATTATAGACCAATATCTAACCTACCATACCTGTCCAAAATATTAGAGGAAGTAGTGTCAGTGCAATGGTGTTCCCATTTACAGAAAAATGATATGCATGAGAAATATCAGACACTCTCTCCTAGATTGAAGACACATCTTGTCAGTCAAGCATACACGTGATGCAAATTTTGACGCTAACCATCCCTTTACCTCCGCCAAACACTTGAAAATGAACCCAAAAGGTGTACAGTAAAAACATAGGTGTTCCTCCTGAGGAACGGTGATAGTTAAATAAAATATTTGAAATAGATTGCAGCAATTAATATTTAGTCTCTAGTAAATGACATTATTTATAGTTGCTGTTCAGAATCGTGATCTCTATTTGAAACAAAAAAAATCGTGATTCTCAATTTATCCAGAATCGTGCAGCACTACTGTCTCTGCGTCTTTATTCATTGTATTCATGTGTCTGTTTGGGTGTATGTGACATGAATATGTACGATTAAAACTGTTATTATTCTAGCTTGTGCAAGAAACTGCACATCTGATTTTTACTGTAAAACAAAAGCTTCTTTTAAACAGCTATATGCTTTATAACATTGTTATAGTGTACACAGTCTATGAAAGTAATAGTTTGCAGTAAGTTAGCATTATTTAGGGTGTTTAAAAGAGTGTAAACACTAAACACTGCATTCACCTTTATTTCATTTCTAAATACACAGTGTACTTAAAACGGTGATCATTAGTGCTTTAGCATTAATTGCATTTAGCACTATTTTGACATTGACATGACTTTGTGTATTTGGTTTAATGCAATGTGTTTACATGGTTGAAACTTTGAGCTTTGTAACTCTGCAGATCTTATACATGCAAAAACAGCTACATAACACACTAAAGAAAAAAGGAAAACAAGTAATCACATTATATGACTCCTTTGAAACAACAATTATGATAATATCCTACACGATATATCTTGCACAGCTCTTCTCACTGCAATGGCATTTCAGACAGCAAGACTCACCTAGAGCATGAGGAATGAGATGAAGAAAGGCATCACCCAGTAAACCGCCAGATGCAAAGCTCAAGAGCACTTTAAGAAGGTTCTGGTGCTGGTCTGTGTTTGACTGCACTGGGATGAGGAAGAGGATGAGGAAGGGTGCAGCGCTGATCAGCAGAGTTGCTCCAACTGCCTAAAACCAAATCAGAAGAGGTGAAAGACAAACCCGTGGAGAGCAGACAGACATTAGTGCATGAGAAATACTTATTCAATGCTCACAACAGTCTTCACAAGTTTATGTGTGCATGTGTCAGTGACGGGTGGGATGTGAAGAGACTTGTATCCATCTATCAAACGTTTTTTGTTTATGTGCAATTTACATTAAACCAAATACTATCCTTTAATACAGTAACTAGCCAAAAGATGGCAAAATGAAGTGAGAGACACAGGTTTGCTATGGACAGTGGTAAAATATACACTATTTTAATATTTTACAGCTTTTACCTGCATCCAAAGTTCAATCACGTTTCGTTTTCCTCCCTCCACATCTCTCTTCAATCGCTCTGCTCCTTGATTGTGGATGTGATGATCGTGTCCGTGATCGCGTGTCCGTGATCGTGTCCGTGATCGTGTCCGTGATCGTGATCATGTCCGTGATCGTGTCCGTGATCGTGGCCGTGTCCGTGATCGTGTCCGTGGCCGTGATCGTGTCCGTGATCGTGGCCGTGATCGTGTCCGTGATCGTGTCCGTGAACGTGTCCGTGATCGTGGCCGTGATGCTCCTCTTTGGCATGAGGCAAATTAGCTTCAGCGCTCCATTTGCTTGCACCATGGTGCATCTTCACCCCACTGTGCGAGTGACCGTGGCAACCATCGTCACCATGTGCGTGTCCGTGCTGGTGAGCGTAAACAAACCCCTGCTGGGCCACTAAGATCATATCAATGATCAGACTCAGTAACCAAAGTCTGCAAAAGGACAACATTTCACCTAGAGAGAAAGACATTATAATCAAACTAATACAATCAACATACTCCACTGACAATTACACTTAAATTCTGTATTAAAGATATAAAACATGAGCAATTCCAAGCAAATGTCAACATTACTATGAAAAAATAAAGCTTTCACCAAAAGTTTTCCTTATCTGTAATATATATGTTATCTTAGATATATAAAGTACTGTACAAAAGTCTTAGTATTTAGTACTACTTTAGTAGCAAATTAGTATTTGAACCTCCCAAAAAAATGTTTTCTAGTTATTTATATCTTTTGCTGTAGTGTGTCAGTAGTGGAATGGGCTTTTTTATACATTTACATTTAGCTGACGCTTTTAACTAAAGTGACAAATATTAAGAGACAATATCAAGCAACGTCATAAGAAGGGAACAATAATACGACAAAGTACCATCGTAAGTTTACAGTGTTTCACAGTGCTAGATACCTGAAGAGGAGAGAAGAGGGTTAGTGGGGGGTCAAGGATGTCCAGTGTTAGTGGCAGAGGTGTGTTTTTAAATGTTTTTTAAAAGAGCTGAGAGATGTGGCAGATCGGATTGCATTAGAGAAGCGATTCGTCTGCAGTAGACAGCAGTTGTGCGTGAGTTAGGGTTAGTTTTGTTTACCTTGTTTAGAATATTGCTTGTTGTTGGTTAAGAATAATCTTTCATTTATTTATACCATTTCTGAAAGGTACCTTTATTTTATTCGATTCTGCCCTGTGTCTATTCGTTAGCTATAGCATTTAAAATTATATTATTGCTGCCTGGGGGCTATCACTTTGTATTTAGCACTCGATTACGTGGAGCTATCCCAGCTATTAGATCGTAGTTTCGACCCGAGTAACATTAACGTAATTAAGCCTTTGTTGTGCAAATTGTAAAGGCGTGCGAAGCTGTTTTCAAGCAAGCTGTAATTACCCATTGCATTTAACCTGTATAACTATAGATGTGTTAAAAATAACGAGAATATGTCAGAGTCTGTGGCTGAGTGGACAGCGCTCCAGACATATACAGTGCAACTGCGCTTCAGCAACGCAAGTTCGAATCCTGGCTCTGGCATCCTTTCCTATAAAAAATAATGAGAATATATATACATACATATCCGAGTCCTGATCGGGAGGTAACATCCGATTCCGATCGAGTCTGAAACCATGTGATCGGATCGGGACATCCCTAGTATCAGTCACTACTTTCATCCTTCTCCGCTGCGGTCCACACAGCAAAGACATCCTACTACATCACAAAGGTCAGTCATGCATCAGATTAAAAAAACCTGTTCAAAACCTTCAGCTCCCTCCTCTCTCCACCTCCCCCCCACCTGCCTCTTCATTATCAGCTGATGATTTTGCTAACTTCTTCATAAACAAAACATCACTGATCAGCAGCCAGTTCACAACTCCTGAAACCCCAGCACACACACAGGTTTCACCCTGCTCCACTTTTTCCTCTTTCTCCACTCTCAACGATGCTGAAGTTACCAAACTTCTCTCCTGCAACCCCACCACCTGCCCACTCAACCCAATCCCCTCCCATCTGCTCCAATCCATCTCTAGCACAGTCACTCCATCACTCACACACATTATAAACTCCTCACTCCTCACAATCCCATCTGTCACATCCCTCACCTCCTTTAAGAAACAGCTAAAAACACACCACTTCCACCAACACCTGACATCATAATACAAAAAAAAGAAAACTTTTCTTTCCTCTACAGGTATTTCTCTAGCACTGCAAAACATTGTAAACTTAATAAAGCACTTCTCAGTACTATTGTTGCCTCTTCTGATGTGTCGCTTCATTGTCTCCTAATATTTGTAAGTCGCTTTGGATAAAAGCGTCAGCTAAATGCCTAAATGTAAATGTTGAAAGATTATTCCACAAGCAGGGAACAGAGAAGAAGAAAGACAGAGAGATTTATGGCGTTTTTTCACTGCAGGGAATGGCACAGTATGGGTCGGTTTGGTTTGCTTTTCCATTTCATTTTAGTACAGTGGGTGGTGTCACGGAGCCGATGCCTGCAGCATCGGATTTCCCCCCGCACGTCACACGATCCCTGTCACCCGAGTACTGAAAGGACTTCATTTCCCATGTCACCTTGCACCTCCGCACACCTGTTTATCATCATCATATCCGGCACCTGTTTGCAATATTCGGGACTCTTTATATACTCTGTTTTTGTTCTGTTCCTTGTCCGGTATTGTTGTTGCTGTGCTTTACTTTGACTGTGTGGTGTATTCGTCTGCTACCTGTTATCTGTTTGATGTCATCTGGAAATCCTTGTACCTGAATGATTATCTAGTAAAAGTCTAGTTGGAAAGTATCTCTGGCGTTCTGGTCTTCCTACCCAGCAGTCGTAACAGGTGGGATTATCGACTTGTTGTTATTGTTGCGCCGCCTCTACTGCCCTGACAGAATACGATACAAACAAACACAGGAGCAATGGTGGATACAATATGCTGGCAAATCAATGCCAAAAAAACGAAGCGCACAACTAATGCCCGCGTGCAGGTATAAAATAATTCTGTAAGAGGATAATAAGATTATACATAAAAGATAATGCACGGACAGGGAGATCAGGGAGTCATGCACGCGCGTGCGAGAGTTTTAATAAGCTCACAGGCTTTCCTTTCCTCTCATCTGTAGATCTATTATCCTCTCGCAGAATTAATTTACCTGCACATGTGCATTAGTTTTGCGCTCGTTTTTTGAAAGAATGGTGTTGCAGAAACCATGCAAACCAATGATACTGCGGTCACGGTGGCTGTGTCGGGTTCTAGGTACTGTACGCAGTGGAAACCCCCCCAAAAGTGAGCGGAACTGAACCGAACCTTGCCGTACAATGCAGTGGAAAAGCGCCATTAGTGCCCATCTGTGAGGGTACCAACAGTCGACAATCGTTCGTCGAGCACAAGGTTCTAGATGGGCAGTAGATGTCAGACAAAGTATCAGGTTGCAGAGTTTGTAATGGTTTTAAACATATTTTATTTCGAGTACTCGAATATATAAAAAAAAACAAAAAAAAAAAGAGTACTGGGGGCAGGGCATGTGCATCATTAAAAAGATTTTAATTTAAACACTGTAACACAAGTGTTCAAGCTCATTTGGAGCGAAAGAAACATCTTAAAAGAAATGGCTCCGTAACATCAAAAATAGACATTTTAGACGTTTTATTGCAGGGGTGTCAAATCCAAACTTGATAAGGGCCATGCTGAGGGTTGTGAATAGTCAGGAGGCCGGACATCTAGAGTTTTTTTATTAAAGAAATATAAGTGCATTAATAACTGTATAAAATGCTCACAATTCATTAAACCACATCAAAATAGCACCACATTTGCGTCACAGTATTTGCGTCATCTATCTATCCATCACCTATATCAGTTGTTGACTATACACATACACATACACATACACATACACATACACATACACATACACATACACATACACACAGTATCTCACAGAACTGAGTACCCCTTTATTATTGTTACCGGACAGAAGGGACGGAGTCAACAACTGTCAGAGACGGTAATTTATTAACACAAAGGATAACTTAACACAAAACTTCTTTAGTAAGGAAACAACTGAAAGTAATACTGTCCTTGATAAACTCAGGAGACGAGGAATCGCTGGAGGAAGGATCACAGGAACAACACTCGGGAATCAACGAGGGAGAATCAGGAAAACAGGAGCTGAGAATGCAGGCAAGTAAGTCCGTGTATCAGTGTTGAGACTCTACGGTGACTGGTGGTGGGTGAGTGTCTTTTATGCTGAGGTGATGATGAGAATCAGGTGGCAGTGATTAGAATTCGGGAGAAGGTGAGCGCTGTGATTGGATGATCTGTGAGCCTGGCGTGTCCGTGACAATTATATCTTTTAATGTAACAACACTGAAGAAATGACACTTTGCTACAATGTAAAGCAGTGAGTGTACAGCTTGTATAACAGTGTAAATATGCTGTCCTCTCAAAATAACTAAACCGTGTCTAAACCGCTGGCCACGAAAGTGAGTACATCCCTAAGTAAAAATGCATAAATTGAGCCTAATTAGCCATTTTCCCTCTCCCGGTGTCATGTGACTCATTAGTGTTACAAGGTCTCAGGTGTCGTCCCAGAAGTCAGCATCTCCTAAAGATGATGCACAAGAAAGCCCACAAACAGTTTGCTGAAGACAAGCAGACTAAGGACATGGATTACTGGAACTATGTCCTGTGGTCAGATGAGTCCAGTATAAACTTATTTGGTTCAAGATGGTGTCAAGCGTGTGTGGCGGCAACCAGGTGAGAAGTACAAAGAAAAGTGTGTCTTGCCTACAGTCAAGCATGGTGGTGGGAGTGTCATGGTCTGGGGCTGCATGAGTGTGCTGCCAGCACTGGAACCATGAAGAACCATGAATGCCAACATGTACTGTGACATACTGAAGCAGAGCATGATCCCCTCCCTTCAGAGATTGGGCTGCAAGGCAGTATTCCAACATGATAACAACACCAAACACACCTCCAAGACGACCACTGCCTTGCTAAAGAAGCTGAGGGTAAAGGTAATGGACCGGCAAAGCAGGCCTCCAGACCTAAACCAAATTGAGCCTCTGTGGGGCATCCTCAAACGGAAGGTGGAGGAGCGCAAGGTCTCCAACATCCACCAGCTCTGTGATGTATCCAGTGGCAACCTGTGAAGCTCTGGTGAACTTCATGCCCAAGAGGGTTTAGGCAGTGCTGGAAAATAATGGTGGCCACACAAAATATTGACACTTTGGGCCCAATTTGGACATTTTTACTTAGGGGTGTACTCACTTTTGTCACCAGCGGTTTAGACATTAATGACTGTGTGTTGATTTTGAAATTTAAACTATTTTACAAGCTGTACACTTACTAATTACATTGTATCAAAGTGTCATTTCTTCAGTGCTGTCACACGAAAAGATATAATAAAATATTTACAAAAATGTGAAGGGTGTACTCAATTCTGTGAGATACTGTACAGTATGTGGTTTCATACAATTATCAGACAATAAAATACATAGTGCAGGTAAAAGGTAATAAACAAAACGACACTGGACCTGCCAGAATGGATCAGTTGGCATAAAAGGGGGTGGCATGGATTTTTTAAATACTTTATTTTGTTCCCTGAGGTATAAAAACAATATTACTAAAGGTTTTTTTTGTAAAAAAATATTAGAGCTGCACGATTCTGGCTATATTGAGAATCAATTATTTCAAAATAAATGTTTTTGTTTCAAATAGAGATCACGATTCTCCAACGATTCTGAACAGCAACTATAGGTAAATTTACTAAATATTAATTGTTGCAGTATATTAAAAATGTTTCATTTTAATGATTTTTAAATCCGTTTTAATGATTTTTTATTACTCACTAATAAATATTTCAAGTGATCAATTACTGGATGAATCAACATTGAATGAATGATTCATAAAAAATTCATTTTTAGTGTCGTTGTCCCAACCTAGTGGCGAAACAATGTAATCAATAAATGCATTATTAGAAGCGCCAATTTACGTTCAAAATGTGATGCTCTGTTTTGATCACGTAGACAGTAGTGTTTATATCAGAACTTTTATCCCAGTACTTCTGATCATTTGAATATTTCTAACCAGGGTCATAATAAGATCTCAATTAGGACTCTTCACACAGAATGCGTTTTTCAAAGACCGTATGGGTGTTTGAATCGCGATCTCAATCGTTTAACGATTTATCGTGCAGCTCTAAAAAAATATTCATTTTACGCCAGTTTTTCAACAAGCTGTCTGGTTGTTTTTTAGCAAAGCTAGCATCATTTTGTGCCTTGTTCAGAAAACATTTGCTGGTAAAATGCGCTAAACATAATGTAATTATGGATCGACGTGGGTTGGACAGTCTGTAAAAATAAACTGAATCCATTTTTTCCTTTCCTCTGGAAAGACGTTCGTTTCCCACAGCCGGGAACTGCACAGCGTTTGGCTGACATCTTACTGCTCTTGCCCCAGTGTCTCCCTCAAAGTTGCATCTCTTGTCTTGCATGCTGACAAAGTGCATGTTGTAGATGACGTTTCGCACACGCTTAAAGGGTTTAGCATCGATATCCAAACACTGTTTAATGAAATAAATGTTCATGTAACAGTAATATACTGTTTCCATGAATAGCACAATCCGTGATATGTACATTTATTACGGAGCTTAATACCTTTATTATGAAGCTGGCTTCACAGAAATCTTCATGACGCTCTGACGTTGCTTTCGTGTCCATGTAAACCATTCACAATATAAACATCCATTTGCACTTTTAGTCCACAAAAGTAATAAATCTGGAAAAAATTGATATATTCCCTAATGTTCACATCCGATTATGTGTAAGAGAATAACACTATCATTTTTCCCAACAAAGTATGCCGGAAACGCCATGTTCATCCGCTAGAGTCTCACGTGTAAAATGAGTTCACACAACACATGATTCATATTTCACAAGTACGCGATTAGTTTGTTCTTTCACAAAATTTCGTTGTTATTTTGTGGCGAATGCAACTGTCAGACTAATGCTAATGCTAATGCAAATGACCATGACAAGAAGTTATTTGAAACATTGACCTTGCATCTGAAAGACAAAATCCTGTATTACTGCATCCAAGAGAAAAAAGCCAAGGAAGCTTTTACCAACTTATATAAGAAAAGCCTCTTGTGCCACTTCATGTGGATCATCTTGATGTGTTGACTCCGTCTTGTGTCACTTCACGTTGATGTTATTGTTACATTAACCATTTATTGTGCCACTTAAGAAAGAAATGGGCAAGTGTGAGCGATACTCAGGACAGTAGACTTGATTGTCAGTGGCCCGATTAGGCCGGTCATGGCTCTAGACTGCAAATATTCTTTCTGCAGGTGCGACTAATTATTTTACAAGGTCGCACCGGTGTTGCGAATCACTATGTTGCGAAAGCAGTGAAACAATCGCCCTTTGTATTCTTTATGACTGACAGACACAGATGCGTCTATGGATTAAATCAATTAAATCAAAGATTATTTTCTTTATAAGAATAGAAGTAAAAGTTATTGTAGCTTAAATAACGAGAATAAAGTGTTTCCTAATGGATGTAATCAATAACATCAAGTTGGTTTAAAATATATATTTGGTTGAATTATATACTCTTAATAGTTATTATTGTTGTATTCTCTTCAATTATTATAATAATCACATTTATGTTGTTAATTACAGCAGTTTTACAACCCTCTTAACATGGTCTTATTCTTCATATATATAAAGAATAAGACCATATTAAGAGGGTTGCGACTAATATATATATATATATTTGGTGGGGCCAGTGAATATTTTGGTAGGACAAGTAAAAATGTTTACCACTGTCCCAACCGGGCAAGTAGAAAAAATCCTTAGCGTTGAGCCGTGTGAAAGTATATGATTTATGAAAATATATGAAAGGACTTTTTAACAGAAATTGGATGCTTTGTGAACGCCTATGTAAGACTAAACCAAAAGGATGTCACATGCGCAGAGTTTGCGTCTCCATCTTAGAGAGCACACCTCATGAGATGCTGATCACAAACTCACACCTTCTCTCTCTCTCTCTCTCTCTCTGCTCAGAGAACCCTAAAACTCACCCATAAACTGTGTTTAACCCATAACACATTCTGTGTGGATAAAATATCTAAATATTCATGTCTGATATCATTTAAAATGTCTCAGTGCGACTCACACAATGATCTCATTCCCACAACAGTAGATCAGATGATAATAAAGGGTTAAGAAGTTTGGAGATGCTCACTGCTGTAGGTGTGTCCTTCCTGGGATCTTTCACGTAAATTAGGGATGCACCAAAATAAATTCTTGGCCGAAGCCGAACATTTAAAAAACACATTTTTTCATTTATTTTGCTAAATTATTTACCATTGCATAAATGTAATAGTCTAATTCTGCCTTGCTTTTCAAAGACAAAATCTGATTAATGACTGATTAATAATGTTAAATGTGGATAAAATGTCATGTTTCATATTAACCCTGTCAGAAACTTGGTGTACAGTAGTTTAGAGGTTTGAGTCCAATAACAAACAGACTGACAGATAAAAATGCCTTTCATTTGCTGCATTTTTGTTTAATGCAGCGTTACAGCTTAAGTGACCATTTATTTACCTGCTCTCCTATACGACTGTTGTTAAAACAAGCGCGGTCACCGAAGGCAGGAGTATATACAAGTCTCTATGCAGAGCGTCTTTCTCAGGAGAGGAAAGAACGGAACCAAAGGGGTTCATATATAGTTGTGGACAAATGTTGGTACCCTTGGTAAATATGAGGAAAGAGAGCTGCAAAAATAAATCTGTATCGTTTCTCCTTGTGATCTTTATTTTAAAAAATTCACAAAAATACAACGTTTCATTAATGCACAACTATTTACATTTAGGCATTTAGCTGAAGCTTTTATCCAAAGCGACTTGTCCAAATATTAGGAGACAATGAAGCGACACATCAAAAGAGGCAACAATAGTACTAAGAAGTGCTTTCCTAAGTTTACAATGTTTTGCAGTGAAAGTGCAGAAACTATTGAAAGTGGAGGAAAATCACATCATGCAAAAAAAACATTCTTAAATGCACAGATTGGACACAATTGTTGGCACCTCTAGAAATACTTTTGAGTTAAAAATGTTGTGTAGTCGTCAGATCTGGGGTCAGATCTTCCATGAGCACATTGGTTAAAAACAAACATCAAAATCATCACAAAAATGGATCACTGAGCACAAAATCAAGGTTCTGCCACAGCCACAACAGTTCCCTGACCTGAACCCTATAGAAAATTAGTGTGATGACCTAAAGATGAGAAACACCAACATTTGAAGGATCTGGAGAAACTGTGTATGGAGGAATGGCCAAATATTACTTGCCATAAGTTCTTCAGCCTCATCAGACATTATAAGAGAGCAGTCTTCAGGTAGTAAAAAGCATCTGTCAGTCAGGGATCAAGCAGCCTCAGACAGAAAAACACAACCAACTTGTGGGCACATCTTAAAGTTAAACCTAAAGAAGCCTATGAGGCACATGTTAAAGCAGCACAGCCTAAAGAAGACAGCGGTCCATCACAGCCCACACTCCAAAAAGTGTTTGATAAAACCTCAAAGTGGACCACAGACGGATCAAAGTTAATAATGGAAATGATCGCCACTCATATCCTGCCTTTTGCAGTTGTGGAGGGTGCTGGTTTTAAAAGATAACTTGCCAAGGCAGAGCCCAGGTACCCTTTGAAAAGTGAGAAGTATTTCCGCACTCAGCTGATGGACCAGATTCACTCACAAGCTGTAACACGAAGAAAGCAACTTCTCTCTGTGGAAAATGCAGGAAACAGCATTGCCTTTACAACTGACTGTTGGTCTGGTTCCACTGAAGCCCTCATGAGCTTGAGTGCACATTTCATAGACAAGAACACAATGCAAATTGTGTTGAATGTGAAGGCCATGTTTGGGTCCCACACAGGAGAATACATCGGGCAGATCTTTCTGACTACGCTTGAGAAATGGAACATCAAAACACAGTGGGTCCTCCTGGTTCTAAGGGACAGTGGCGTGAATATGGTAAAAGGCATGAGACTTGCAGAGATGCCTGACCTGGGCTGCAATGCTCGTACACTTCAACTGATCATTGATGAAGGCCTCAGCTCCCAAAGGGTGGCTAAACTAAAAAGAATAGCCACACACTTTAACCACTCGGTTATTGCACAGCAATGGCTCTGTGTAATTCAGAAGGAGGTTGGTGTCCCTCAGCGTTCTATACTCCAGGCTGTGCAAACCAGGTGGACCTCCACACTACTGAGAGAGCAATCACAGCCTGTCTTCACCCGTCTTAAAGCGGACAAGTGGGGTGTGGCAGTCAACCTGACGGAGACCCTGACACCACTGGAGGAAATGAGCAAAGCGGACTCCTCTGCCCCCTGCAGTATACCATGTGTAACGGTTACTTTCAATCAAAACAGCATCTGTATTAAAAATATAACTAATTGTAGTTTAGTTTAGTACTAACTTATAGTTAATTGGCGTAGCATTTCAGCAAAATCCTATGACGTGTCCATAAAAATGAATGAATGCATCAGAGTACTATATACTCCTGCAAATGTACAATCCTATAGCTGTAGAAAGAATGTTTTGCGTCAGTGTTCGGGTTCATGCATATCTGCTTATCTGATACAAACACACACCAGCAGAAGTAATTAAGCAACTATACCTGCATGTTTAATATTTCTCTGTTTTATTTTAAAACCTTCTGCTCAAACAGACAGATTTCTTACAGAAAAACAGGATTGGACTAACACAAACTCACAGGCTGCGATGATGTCAATCAAACATTGGCCAGAAATACAGGAGTTATCAATTAAAGAGGCAACATACTTTCTGTGAATTATTATACACAAACAAGAAAGAAAGAAAACTTTATTTCTTCATTTATGAGGAATATGAACTGTTATGAATGTGACCATTCTAAAAACAGCACTTTATCATGATTTAAACAGAAACAAATGCTTTAAAAACTCTTCAAAAGACCTCACATGAGCATTTAACCAGCAAATATTAACATCTGGAGTAGCAGTATGATAAAAACCTTTAAGAAAAACTTCATTTGTACATGCTAACGTTGACATTTGTATAGAATTGCTCATAACCGATATTTCATGCCTGGAAATTACAAGAGTTTCATTGTCCATTATAGCAGAAGATGAAACCAAACCAACAGCAACAATTATAAAGTCTAAACCCGCTTCAGACAGTCTGCTGATGTGTTCATGTAAGAAAACCCGCTGATCTAATGTTCAAAAACTGACCTGATGTTAATGGAAATGTTTCAATCATTGATCTAAAGCTAATGGAAATGTTTCAATCATTGATCTAAAGCTAATGTAAATGTTTCAATCATTGATCTAAAGCTAATGGAAATGTTTCAATCATTGATCTAAAGCTAATGGAAATGTTTCAATCATTGATCTAAAGCTAATGGAAATGTTTCAATCATTGATCTGATGTTTCACGTGAAGGATTAAAACACTAACGTGACAACAGTGATGATGCATCAGCTTCATTTCAACATCACGTCACATCACTTTACGCGTAAATAAACAGAAATGCTTATAAACACACGAGGACTAATAATAAACACGCAATAAATCACACTTACCGCTCTGATCGAGTTATATTTCCACAAAACAAACCACGAGCTGATTAAACATCCGCCGTGCACATCATCAGATCCTGCTCACACTTAAACCGACGTGGCATTTTGCGTGTGTTCAACTTCATGTGACGCTGCGCAGACGGATGCGCTTATTACATCAGAGTATCGCGAGAGACATTCCAGCTCTATGCTCAGTAACGTCTAGCTCGCGGGAATGTGATGTCATCGGTCTGCGCAACACCATATAAAGTCGAACACGCCTATTAAGTCAACACACTGAAATCCCGCGAGAAATCTTCCTCTTCTTTTTCATTTTATGGCGCTTGTCAGACAAATGTTAGCCGCATTACTGCCACTTGCTGGATATGAGTGTGAATCACAATCTCAACACCATACACCTGGATATAAAGTATAAAACATAATTTTTAATATATAACCTTTTCTCTTTCATATATTGTATTAGGTTTTTAATTAAATAATACATAATCAATTTAAATTTCTCCCTACTATTTATAAGGTTAGACACCATTTTTATGAATATGATTAAAATATGATGATGAACCTGTCTTTACACTTTAGGGCAGAAAAAAGCTTTAAATAAAAAACACCATATTCAGCCATTAATATGGAACTTTGTGCCTTTTATAATGATTATAATTATTAAAGTCTGTAGGTTTTTTTATTTAATTTGAATTTCCTTTGTACTTAAAAAAAACACAACCCCTACCTTTGTTTAAAACCTTTGTATTGTTTCCTTTTCATTTATCTTTTTAATCAACTTAATCAAATAAACACAAGCACATGGCTTAATAAATGCATAAAATCCAAACCCCCTATATTTAATAATACAGTATAAATCATTTTAAAAGAATATCTGACCTTTGATTTTGTGTCATTGGTGTTTTTAACTTTTATTTTAAAAGAATGAAAATATATGAGAAAGCTCTTTCAATGTCAACAAGGAAGAGGGTTTATAAGTACACACCTGATGAGTGTTCCTTTACTTATTAAAAGACTTTTTTTTAAACATTTAGGCATTTGACTGACGCTTTTATCCAAAGCGACTTATATACAACAATAGGTAACAATAATATCTAAAATTTTACACATGAGACTTTTTTTAAACCCTAAAACCACGTAAACACATTTCATTAAACCAAATGTTCTTTTTAGAACCATCATATGACCCTTTAAATCCTCATAAAACCTCAACAGTTTAACAGAACGCTTCGATGGCGCTGATACATGTATCCTACGTCACTAAAAACTGTCTGCTACACAGTCAATGAGAGCCAAGATGCCATCCGGGATGGTTGACGATATTCAAGGCTAAGATATTCGAAATGATTTTCCAACCCTGAAAGTAACGACTGATCAGTGCAAACAGGTTTAACAAGATAAAGTTTTCGGACTCTTTATAGGCATGATCTCTTGGTTAGAGTTTAATCAGACTTATCGTTTCAACACAATTGCAAAAACTTGAAAATTACATGAAGACCAAGAGAACAAGTAAAGGTAAAAAGCTTTCAGTCACCAAAGGAAACAGGGATGTAACGGAGGATGTATGGACTACACATCCTACACTAATTCTGATGGAGGAGCTGTTCCTCTTCCTGACTCCGGCTGCTAAGAATCTGAGTTGCAAGATAACATTGTGAGACTCTTGGCTGAAAAGATGAAAGAGAATGCGGATAACCTTGCAAGCTTGAAAAAGAAAAATGCAGACACCATCGAAGCCTTAAAGGAATTATCAGAGTTTCTCTTGAACGAAGTTAAAGATATGAAAACAGAAATATCAACGATTAAGAAGATAAATGAGGATCAACAAAAGAGACTAATTGGTAGGGATGTCCCGATCTGATCACGTGATCAGAAATCGGGCCCGATCACGTGGTTTCAGACTCGATCGGAATCGGACGTTACCTCCCCAACTTTTATTTTTTTACATGCCGGTATTTTAAGTTGAGGTGCTATTTGTTTTAATATTAGACTTTTTATATTTACTGTTGCACTAAAGTCCAAAAGTGAAGAATTGATGTTATTTATTACTTGATTGTTCAAGCTTCCTCACAGAAGTGCTCTGTTTGTTAACAGTTGTTCAATGTTAAAATAAATGTGAATTATGTGAATTAAAATAAGGAACATCCTGGATCTGTTTCTTCGCTCTTCTTTATTCTTTTGTTAAAAGAATAAAGGCGTTTTTAAAAGGCGTCTTCGGCAGATACTCAAAATCAAATGACTCGGACTCGAGGGCAAAAAAATCTGATCAGGACATCCCTACTAATTGGTGTGGAGGACAGGATTAATGAAATGTAACGTTATAACAGAAGATGGAACCTAAGGCTGTACATTCTGCTAGAAACAGTGCGTAATTGACATCTGCAAAATGGTCATTAAAGAATAAATGAATTCAGACTCACAGTTTGGAGACCATTTTTGGATTTAGTTTGATGAGTTTGCACATCTTTTGGTCATTTCTATGGGGTTGTTGAGTTCTGTTTTGTAGTGGTGGGGGTGAGATGCGTGTTGTCTCTCTCTCGCTCTCTCTCTCTCTTATTGATACTGTCACAGAGTCATCTGATGCCATTACCACACAGGCTGCATCAGATCCCACCATCACCATTGCATGTTCTCACTCCCCGGACTATTAGGACTTCACTTCCCAGAACCCATTGCACCGTACCTCCGCCATCTTTGATTACCTTCACCTGTTGCTCATCAACCCGAACTCTTTATATACCCAATGTTTTCTCATAGTCACTGTCAGATACTGTATGTACTACCACCGATCTGACCTTCTCTCGCTTCTTCTCATCCTTGTATCAGTCACTTGCTTTGTTGTTTATTTGTAGTATTACCTTATGTTTATATTCCAATGTTTATTTGTGTTTATACATGCTTCTGTTGTTTCTGTTTACTTTAAGTAAAGACTCATTATTGTTACTATTGTTTCATCCTGTGTCTCCCTTACCCAGTCCGTAACAGATACGAGCCATGAACACAAACTGGTTCTTTTTCAACACTGGGAAACTGGGATGTCTGGTCACAGTGTGTGTGTGTGTGCATTATAAAGCGTAGTACACTACAGTATAGCTAACACAACAAGTAGCTACCCGTGCTACATCTCACCTGATAAGTCCAAGTCTTAAGCAATATGCTGTAAAACATCATCTCGGATGATCCTGTCACCCTACATGACATATTATACAGTGCTCGCTGTTCCCACCAAAACTGCTATTTTTGTGTTTCTTCTGTGGTGTTCCTCAGCTCCTGATTGTTCAGGAACTTCTGAACACCTCACGAATTAAAGCCGGCAGCTCCTGAACTTTTTTGACATGTTTAAAAATAATTGTGAGCTCGTGAGTCTTGTAAATCCCTCTCACACAAAGTGAATCATGACCATAAAAGTATCATTTAAGTTTACCATTGTCATCACAGTCTCCTTTTGCATTTCACCCATAACACATGCAAGGTAAAGAAAACACTTTCATTGTGTTATAATATGCATTTATTTTTACCGGATTTGCTTAACGACTCCCAAACGATTTGTGCAACAATTCATTTGGACATTGTTGCTCTTTTGTTTTTAAATTGCTTTTATTGTTTACCTCACTTGTAAGTCGCCTTGGATAGAAGCGTCTGCTAAATGAGTAAATGTAAACAGATTTTAAGAGGTACATTGATGTGACTTTAGATCATGTCACGGACAGAACATATTTCTAAGAACAAATTTCTATGGAAACATATTTCTCTGGATAAAGAAGGCAAATAACTTTTCTTGGTAAAATGTTACAGAAATGTAAGGTAAGTGTACCCATTAAGCCCACCAAAAAGTTGAGGTGTTTTTTTATAGAAATTAAAAATCTAATAATTTCTTAAAATGCAATTTTTATCCCTCATTATGTTATCTCACATTTGATGAGGCTGGCAGGCTCTGTAAGAACATACCTTACAATGGGATGTACCCACCCAAAAATTCATTATCATTATGAAGCTTAGGATTAGTTCAGAAATTTATTAATTAGGTCATTGTTAGCGTCCCAAAGACACGACAAACAAGATCCTTTTCAATAGCAAGTTTTACATAGAAACATCAAGGGACACGGACATCCATGTAAACAAGGCTGAACACGGGTAATATCCTCCCTGGAATTAAACAAAGATAATCCTCATCAGAAACACACAGACCAACTAACCAAAGTAACAACAACACTCAAACAATGAACAGAGAAACAGACAGGGTTTAAATACTACAGATAATAGGTGACAACAGGTGAAGGTGATCAGGTTTGATGGCGGGTGACAAGGAACAGGTGTGGTGCTGCAGGGAATCATGGGAGATTGAGTCCAAGGGGAAGGTGAAGGGAGAATCGTAACATTAATGTACATTTTCAAATATAAATTTATGGTTATAGGTTTGGGTTAGGGTTAGCTCTCCATCACCACTAGTTTGACTTTTAAAAGTCACACAAATAACTACTGATTATATTAAAAATGAATATAAATATGATATAAATACTGATATAAATATGTTCTTTTTTATGTAGAACACTGTTACTATGTTCTATTCCCAAATTCTGGCTGAAATCAAATAATAAACATTATCAGACATCTGTCATATAATGGTGTTACACAGTGTGTATTTTGTAGATCTAAATATAGTTGTAAATTAAGGTATAAGTAAAGTGAAAGATTAATAAGATAAAAGCAGACAGATAACGGTTATCATTAAAAAGTTTCATTTAGAAGAGAATGAGAGATTCCTCATTAAAACATAAGGTGGTCTTAAATGGTTCCACAGTAAATAAGGGTTTATTATGAAAGTTTATTATAAAAACAATCTTGTTTAGGGTATAACCTGAGGAAAACCTTTTTTCAGTTTGTAAGGTTTACACTGTTTTACAAAGTTGGTAATAATAAATTCATACAATAAATGAGCAGTTGAAAAGTCAGTTTTCCATCTCAGAAATGTTTGTGCACCCAAATATGGTGTTAGTTTAAATTTGAATCATTTGAATCATGTTTGTTATAATATATACAAAGACTATATAAGTGGATTTCCCTGTTTCCCAAATAAAGGCAAACCTAACTCATCCCTAAACGTTCTCTGCAGTGCTTTTTTTGTTCTATCTGCTTATTTTCTGACCAATGATTTGTGGTTAAGACTTAGGTTAAATTTTGGGCTTTTACAGTGCTGCTTTGTAGAGACATCAGAAGAATGAACATGTATAACATTGTATTCGGTTTATTTTAAAGATAGAAATAAGAAATAAATGATCTGAAGATTTTTGTAATATGTGACAGACACTTCCATAAACTCCCAACTCCAATCCATCTTCCTCATGTCTGTCTGTCTGTCTGTCACTGACTCCATCTTTCTCACAAAGATCTTCTCCTTCAAGTTCAGACCTTCTCCTCTGACCCTGGAGCCACAGACAGGAGGAGAGTCCCATTGTCCTGATGCTAATCTGAGAGCCGTTTGAAAATCACTCCATTCGATTACAGCCATCTGCATATTGAGCATCTGCACCCCAAATCTGGCCGGCCACCCCCTTTTGCCCCTGACCTTCTGGGCAATCGACCCTACCGCAGACCTCGACCTCCACGCCTTTTTTTTTTTGCCTCTTACTGCCTACCCATCAGTGGCCCGCGCGAGAGACGGAACGCAAGAGTCCAAGGTACATGCACAGTGTGTATGGAAATTAGAGAGTAAAACATCAGATTTATTTTATTACAGTCCCACACTACTTTAAACAGGCTTGTTTTTATGGTTTGCATCTTTCTTTGGTCATTTATTATTTTATATACATGTCAGAGCCTGTGGCTGCGCTTCGGGTGACCCGACTTTCGGCTCGTGATCCTGCTGGCCTCTCACCTCTCCATCACTTCCTGTCACTCTCTAATATTCTATCATTAATAAAGGCAACACAATAAAAAATTGTGCAGCTAAAATAATGTATCATTTGATAATGCGAGATCTCATGTTGTTTATTCTTTACTACTGTAAATATGGATTAATATAATAAATTGGTTTCAAGTAGCAGCATGATGTGAATAATCCGTATCATAACACTGAAGAGGGTTCAGTGGTGATTTTACAGGCATTTCTAGATGTTAGTAGAAATATTGATGCGCTGGTCAGATGATTGAGACATGAAAACTCAGCAGGGTTTTTCAGTGTGTTTGTAGATCTTCTATGATGGTCAAAACAGCTTGAAGAAGCACAAAAGGTGTCACACTGAGGACCACACCGGTGTTCACAATCCTTTCAGCATCATCATGCGTGAACCATTTACATGATAAAATCCACTCGGGACGTATTGCTCATGCAGTGTAAAGAAACTCTTTACCCTGAGCATTCAGCTTTAGCTTGTGATTTATCATTCACACTATTTGTGCTACAAACATGAATACTGTGGTTTTGTTTAAGAGAGTTTCTGACAATAAAAGCTACAAACACACAACTTGGCAATGACCTGGCAAACACCTTGAACACTCACGCAACTGTACAGCAATGCTAAAAACACTCCAAAGACCCTCACAACCTCAAAGAGACGTTCTGACAACACTTGTGTGTATTGTGATGTGTTTTCCATGGCAAATATATAAACCGTTTCTTACTCAATTCACATATTAGTTTAAAAATGAACTTTTGTGAGCGTTTACCATACTCACTTATCTGGGCAACACACACATTTGCATGGACCTGGAGTCAATTGACTGTCAAATGCTATATGCACGATTGGACGTCTGTTGGTCTCCTGGAGGAGTTCAGCGGCCCCTTTTATTCACACACTCCCAGCGGCCCCTCAGTTCAATGTTAACGTCCAGCATTTCACACCCTTACTCCTCTTGTGCTGTCCAGCTGGCTGTAACCTCTGACCTCCTGACCCTCACTCCTGACCTGTGGGCTCGTTCCCACGCCGCACCTTTTTGTTCGGACCTCGTTGCTGCCACGGTAACAGATGGATGGAGTCGTGGAAATAGCTCGATTCAGCAGAGAGATGCCCGAAACCATCACGTACCATTCCACCACAGATCACGTAAGCCTGCGTCTGACATAGATGAGGTTTGTGTAAGTTTTATGCCCTTGTACAAATATTGTTTTTTATATTATAAAAGAAATCAAAATAATTGTCTTTGTTCCATAAAAGAATTGTGCTTAAAAACTTTGTGTACATGTTCACATTGAAGACAAGGAAAAAACTGAGAAGGTTTTAATAATAATAAGATTGTAGTCGAAGTCCTGCATGTTGATTAGTAAAATCTGTGTTTTCACGCACCTAATCAGCCACTGGGAAGCTGCCGCACAAGTGCGCTGGACATCAGAGATGAAGCATGAATGACTTTATAATGTTTCCTCTGACTTTAGACACAACTGTCAGCCAAGCCAGAGTGATCAAACAAGAAGAAGACACAATTTGGTTTAATCATTTGTAATATATCTCACATGTGTTATTAATTAGGCATATTTCTTTCAGATAATATAATAAATAAAGTACCCGCTGTAGCCGAATGAGTCTGTGTTAGTAGTTTTGAGCACTTGTTATTGGGTAATAACATACAGTAATATACGTGACATTGGAGCACATTGGTATTCCAGAGGAGCGTGTAGTAAATATTGTTATGGCAAAGCATATTCACAATACTCTTACTTTTATAAAACAGCTACAATATCACACAATTATGTGTGTATTTATTATACCATTCAGCATCCAAGACTATAACCAGTCCATTTCCATTAAATATTGAAGCACATTCATGTTGACAGCACTGATTCCACCAGCTTTTACAGGTTTATTGCACTTCTGCTAAACAAGCAGATGTAAACTTGTGAGCATTTTACTAGACCAAACCACACAAGCGGCAGAATTTATTCAGTTCTGCATTTCCAACTCTCTCCATCCTGCTTCTGTATCCCCATCTCTCTCTCTCTCTCTCTCTCTCTCTCTCTCTCTCTCTCTCTCTCTCTCTCTCTCTCTCTCTCTCTCTCTCTCTCTCTCTCTCTCTCTCTCTCCTCTCTCTCTCTCTCTCTCTCTCTCTCTCTCTCTCTCTCTCTCTCTCTCTCTCTCTCTCTCTCTCTCTCTCTCTCTCTCTCTCTCTTTCTGTCTCTCTCTCTTTCTGTCTCTCTCTCTCTCTCTCTCTCTCTCTCTCTCTCTCTCTCCATCCAGTTCATTGTGTCAGCAAAGATTTTCTCCATTGAGCTGGAGTCTCTTGGAAAAGAGTCCTGCAGAGGAGAGAAAGAGTTTGAGAGGGGGAGTGGAAGAGGAGGAGAAACAGCCAGAGACGAACAACAAAACGTGACGGACAGTGTGAAGATTGGACAGATGATGCCGAGGAGGCTCCAAGATCAGACCAGAAAAGAAACTATCAGCATTACACGGAGGAGGAAGGTAAGAACATCTCGAACATTACATCACTCTAAACTTCCTCTTCTTTGAACAGGCCTTCACAGAAGATCTTATTGCGCAGCATTTATGCTTCTGTCGCTCTTTCATTGATCAGGAAACTTTACGGAGGTGTTTATTTTAAGTATCGAGATGTTTCTTCTAGATAACGATGATGACATGCAGTAAAAGAATACAGCCATTACATTTAATCTTTGACATTTGTTGCAAACTGTGTAAATGGTTTCGTGATAAATCTGAACACAGTTTGCAACATGGTTAAATCTCCTTGAAAACTCTACGTGTGAAGTGTGTGTACGGACACTTTCTTCAACACAATGTTGTGTTTGTTATGAGTGGACTGCAGAGTTTTTTGTATTTACATCATTTATAGATATAGTTTTGTGTGAATATCTATAAAGTGGACGTAGACAGCTGAATGCACTCTCACATCAAAAACAAGCCTAAAGGAAACTGAAGGTGTGTCTGTTGAAATACTGTGAGATTCTGAACAGAAATCCTACAGCAGATGTTTTCTCATATCAATTAAAGGTATCTGATGCACTCTAATGAAAGAATATGTCATCTGTGTCACTGTATATATGTTGTGGGTTGTGAACAAACGCAGCTCTTAACTGTGAGGCTCAATCCACCAAAAGCCAATGAAAATGAGTTTTGATCAGGTTTATTTTGTTTAGATGTTAAAGCTCATATCTTTCACGTTGTGTGCGTGTTTGTGTTATAGGTTAAGACTGTGTGCTTTCATCGCAGATCCTATTGTGAGCACACAGCTGCCTGGACTGCTGACCCTCTCGCCACTGACCATTGTGTCCCTCAATCACTTATTAAAAAAAACACAGCGGGAATCTCCTCTCTTCTTTCGTCTCCTCTGCTCTCATTTATTCTTCTCATCAACTGAGACTTATCTGCTTTGATCTTGGCTGTCTGGTGCTGATTGTCCAAACGCAATTCTTGTGCTTGTGTAAAGCAGGAGTTGTGGATGGACATCACGCTCCTGACTGTCCCTCACATCATCAATATGGGCCGAAGACATTTCAAGCACGTCATTTAAAACTTAAGTGTTCCTAAAAATGTATTTTGAAAAAGGAAATTATGGCAGGTCTGATTCAGTGTTCATTTTGAGTTATTTTCTGTAATGGGCTAAAAGGTAAATCAGCCATTGTTTTACTGCATTGCTTTACTTTTTGTTTAGTTTTTGTCGGCTAAATATCTACAGTAGATTTATAACTTTACAGGCTTTATTAACTTTAATAATACAGACAGAAATGTAACTATTGTGATATATTTATCTTAGGAAAATTAAGCTTAGGGGTTTCATTTAAATAAAAGTGACAGATTGTTTGACAGATTACTGTTTGTATTATCATAGTTATACTACAAATACCAAATGTGGTTCATGACCAAAGTAAATTTGTGGTGACTACTGTTTTACTACAAAACTAGGGTCATTTTCAGCAGGTTCTTAATTTGACATATCTGATTTAGTTTGAGGATGCTCACATGCTCTACAATTTTGATAAGTTAGTTATCGTCTTGTTTGCATCAGTGAAACGTTTTTTGTAGACAAAAATTATTCATCAACAAAATCAACACAAATTTGCTTATTTTTCAGAGTGTCTATGCAAGGTTTTCAGATGGGATATTAAGATGACAATGACACCAGCGAGATATTTTTCACTCCATATGTCCTCTGTCTCTTTGTTTTCTCACATACTACATGAATGACTTTATAGATGAGTGATGAGTGAAATCTTTATACACCCCAGTCATGTCTCCTTGAGATTTAAAGTACGCAGACTTTATCATATTTGTTAAGGTTTAGGGTAACTCGGTTTACAAAACTGAGAGCATGGATTATAAACTGTGGTTATTAATCCGTGGGCACAACTTGTTAAACTGTGTGAACAATTTTAGAATCTGTGTATACAGTTAACAATATTTTTTCTCCACCAGGTGACCTCGCAGGCTCCGTATTAATGCTGGCTGTCAAGTTTTTTTAGTTTGTTTTTAAACAATGACTTTTCAAAACTATGACTATGTATAAATCCTTAGCATCTTATGTACTGAAAAGTTAAGAGTTATGTAAGAAATCAGTTAACTCATTTCTTAAATTAAAAATAATCTATAACTGACCATATCAACAAAAGACAATATTTTATTTAACCTTACTTGATATGAATTGTGCGCCGCAAACGTCCAGTCCTTTTGTTTTATTGCATTTAACTGTCATTGTTTTTTTTGGGGCAATGGCAGCGGGTATGCAATACAATTTCAAACTGGAGCCTGTACTCCGTCGATTCTGGCACCAAACAACACAACAAGACGACATTTTGCACTTCTTGTGCTGGTTTGTATGGTGCGCCTCCAGTTTTCCCCTTGTTTTGCCTCCAGCTAACGCTGTGACGTAACTGTGACGTTGGCACTGAAACGGGCTTTTGTGATCTTGCAGATGTTTCATTTGTGACTAAAACAATATCAACACAAAACTAATCCAAACAGTTTCTCAGACTGCTTTTCTGAATTTCCTATGACAAAAAAGCAGTAATCTCACGAAAGTCTCATCTAAAGCTTCAGAAGAACAATATGAAGTCAATTTCTCATTAGATTCAATAATTATAAGAGCTGCAGCATTGTGTTGTTATGATGAGACAGGGACACAACCATTGGCGTAACTTTGTTATGAAAAGTGGTGGGGACTTTTCAGCAAATAAATTTAAAAAAATCAATACGTCCATATACTGTTTACTGTCGCAGATTTACAATACTAGAAAGAATCTCTTGCATCAGGTCACTAAGGCATTGTATTAATTGTAAATTACGATTAACGATGTGCAAATTAAGCTTGAGTCCAGTCCACCTATTCTGTGAAATATGTGAGATTAGTCCGAGTCTGTTTACTTCCCATTTAAAATTCTAATGGCTGAGGGGAAGAATGAGTTCCTTAGTCTGGACGTCCTGCATTTCATGCTTCTGTACCTCCGACCTGAGGGTAAGAGTGCAAACAGTCCATGTTGTGGGTGAGTGGGGTCCTTAAGGATGGAGGCAGCTCTCCTGTGAACTCTGCGGTGGTAAATTGTTTGCAGAGAGGGCAGTGGAGTCCTGATGATCTTCTCAGCAGTCTTCACCACTCTCTACAAATGATTGCGGTCCCTCACCGTAGTGCTGCCATACCACACGGTAATGCCGCTGGTCAAGACACTCTTAACAACACAGCTATAGAAGTTATTGAGGATCTTAGGTGCCATGCCAAACTTCCTCAACCTCCTTAAGAAATACAGCCGTTGTTGTGCTTTCTTAACCAGCTGGGTGGTATTGAGTGTCCAGGTAAGGTCCTCACTAATATGGACCCCCAGGTATTTAAAACTGCTCACCTTCTCCACTTCAAGCTCATGGATAAAACAGTGGCTAGTAAGTTCTCCTCTCTTTCCTCATGTCCACTATCACCTCCATTGTCTTGTCTGTGTTAAGGGCGATGTTATTGTCCTCACACCATGTCACAAGACTGGCCACCTCCCTCCTGTAGGCCGCTTCATCTCCGCCAGTGATTCGTCCTATCACTGCAGTGTCATCAGCAAACTTTACAATGATGTTATCCTTGTGGGAGGCGACACAATCATATGTGAACAATGTGTAGAGAATGGGACTGAGAACACACCCCTGTGGGGTGCCAATGTTTGTCATAACAGTGTCTGAGGTCTTATTCCCAATCCTGACAGACTGCGGTCTGCCAGTCAGGAAATCTAGGAGCCAGTCGCAAAGTGTGGGGTGTAGTCCAAGTGCAAACAGTTTGTGGGTAAGTTTATGGGGAATAACCATATTAAAGGCAGAACTGTAGTCGATAAAGAGCATCCTGATATAGGTGTCCTTATCTTCCAAGTGAGCGAGGGAAATATGGAGGGCAGCAGCAATAGCGTCTGAGGTGGACCTGTTAGACCGGTATGCATACTGCAGGGGGTCCAAAGTGTCAGGCATGCTGCTTTGAATATGGGCCAGCATCACTCTCTCAAAGCACTTCATAATGATTGGAGTTAGTGCTACTGGCCTGTAGTCGTTCAGACAAGTTGGGAGGCTCTTCTTGGGAAGGGGAATGATGGTTGTGGTTTTGAAGCAGGTTGGGACGGTGCTTTGGGAGAGGTTAAAGATGGAAGTGAGTACATCAGTCAGCTCTGAAGCACAAGCTCTGAGAGCCCGCCCTGGAATGTTATCTGGCCCTGCTGCCTTGCAGGGGTTGATCTTCCTAATCGCTTTGTATACCTCAGCTGATGAAACAGTAGGAGGGCGAGATAGGGGTTGGATGGCCCACGTGTGTGTGTACCTTCTCTCTGTGTTGACGCTGGAGGTCTCAAAGCGAGTATAGAAAATGTTGAGATCGTCCGGCAGACTGTCTGAGGGGCTGATAGTAATGTTTGTGCTGATTTTATAGTCTGTGATGTGCTGCAGACCTCGCCACATCCGTCCGGCGTCGGCAGTAGAGTAATAACTGTCCAGCTTCTCTTTGTACTGTCTCTTAGCCGCTGTAATGGCTCTCCTCAGTCCGTACTTTGCAGCTTTGTACTCCGTCTCGTTACCTGATATAAATGCAAAGGATCGAGTATGCAGCATGTGATGTACCTGACTGTTTATCCAGGGCTTCTGGTTGGGGAACTTCCTGACTTGTATGGTGGGTACGATGTTTTCAACACAAGTGCTAATGTACCCAATCACATACTCAGCATAATCCTGTATGCTGACAGAGGAATCCCCCAGAGTGGCTGCAGCTTTAAACACATCCCAGTCTGTCAGAGCAAAACAGCCTCCGAATCCATAGATAACCCTAACCCTAACCGATACATCGATACATTCTATACACACCTATACATTCCAGAATCTGTTTTACACTTTATAGTGACGTCTTTTCCCTCAGAAACAATTAAATCTTCAGTCTGAGTTACAGTAACTGCTCTGGATTCTGTTGCGAAGAAATACAAAACTGTCTTTTGTCTTGAACTGTCTTTTGTCTTGCACTGTCTTTTGTCTTGCACTGTCTTTTGTCTTGAACTGTCTTTTGTCTTGCACTGTCTTTTGTCTTGAACTGTCTTTTGTCTTGCACTGTCTTTTGTCTTGAACTGTCTTTTGTCTTGAACTGTCTTTTGTCTTGAACTGTCTTTTGTCTTGCACTGTCTTTTGTCTTGCACTGTCTTTTGTCTTGCACTGTCTTTTGTCTTGCACTGTCTTTTGTCTTGAACTGTCTTTTGTCTTGCACTGTCTTTTGTCTTGCACTGTCTTTTGTCTTGCACTGTCTTTTGTCCTGCACTGTCTTTTGTCTTGAACTGTCTTTTGTCTTTCACTGTCTTTTGTCTTGCACTGTCTTTTGTCTTGAACTGTCTTTTGTCTTGAACTGTCTTTTGTCTTGAACTGTCTTTTGTCTTTCACTGTCTTTTGTCCTGCATTGTCTTTTGTCTTGAACTGTCTTTTGTCTTTCACTGTCTTTTGTCCTGCATTGTCTTTTGTCTTGCACTGTCTTTTGTCTTGCACTGTCTTTTGTCTTGCACTGTCTTTTGTCCTGCATTGTCTTTTGTCTTGAACTGTCTTTTGTCTTGAACTGTCTTTTGTCTTTCACTGTCTTTTGTCTTGAACTGTCTTTTGTCTTTCACTGTCTTTTGTCCTGCATTGTCTTTTGTCTTGCATTGTCTTTTGTCTTGCACTGTCTTTTGTCTTGCACTGTCTTTTGTCTTTCACTGTCTTTTGTCTTTCACTGTCTTTTGTCCTGCATTGTATTTTGTCTTGCAATGTCTTTTGTCTTTCACTGTCTTTTGTCTTTCACTGTCTTTTGTCTTGCACTGTCTTTTGTCTTTCACTGTCTTTTGTCTTTCACTGTCTTTTGTCCTGCATTGTCTTTTGTCTTGCACTGTCTTTTGTCTTGCACTGTCTTTTGTCTTGAACTGTCTTTTGTCTTTCACTGTCTTTTGTCTTTCACTGTCTTTTGTCTTTCACTGTCTTTTGTCTCTCACTGTCTTTTGTCTTGCACTGTCTTTTGTCTTGCACTGTCTTTTGTCTTGCACTGTCTTTTGTCTTGAACTGTCTTTTGTCTTGAACTGTCTTGTCTTTTTCTTGCACTGTTGTACTTTTTTAGGCAAAGTGTGCACAAGGTGTAAGGCTTAGGCTTCTTCAGCAGTAAACTCCAGAATGTGGTGGTCGGGTTCGAGCATGTCATTGGGTGTTATGGGGTTGTCGTCATACGCACCTGTCAGCCATCGATCACCTAATTAAGAGCACTAATATTAAGAGAACATTACAGACTGCCCTTCTTACCTGCTCTCCAGAGTTACCTTTATGTGTTCAGGTATCCTTATCATCTTCCAAGTGGCTCTGTTTATCCTCCAATCCATCTTATTCTCCACCCAGTCCATCTTAAACCACGGGTGATCCAGGAGCTCTTCTAATGTCGGCCTTT
Organism: Beaufortia kweichowensis; assembly: GCA_019155185.1. Lineage (NCBI taxonomy): Eukaryota > Metazoa > Chordata > Actinopteri > Cypriniformes > Gastromyzontidae > Beaufortia > Beaufortia kweichowensis. The sequence continues at coordinate 16,219,966 of CM032809.1, read as the reverse complement.
CAGCTGGTTCTGTGAACAGGCACTGATGAATAAAGTCCAGGCATTCTGTATGGACGAGAGCACAGATTAGTCATGTATTAGTCATATGCTAAATATTCCAGTAACTATTGTTGAAGTTTAGAAAGCAATATCTTCTGGGCCCAAACTTCAAAAAATGTACTCTGGATAAAATTTATCAAGATTTGGAAATCCCATGTTTTGCTATCCAGGATCACCTGATCCATCTTACTTTTATGCCAGTTTTTTAAAGGAACATTGGATTGGATCACTGTGATCCAAATACCAAATTTCAGGATTACCATATTCTGTTTACCAGAGCCTTAAATGGAACCAACAGTGTAGCCTACTGGCTTAGGAAAGAACAACAGGTAGGCAAAATACCGGTGGCCCCAAATAGCCATTGTTTGTTTTAATTGTAAGAAACAGAAACACTGTAATAAACAGTAACATTTTACATTCCTTTTTTGTTATAATGTTAAATAACAAAACGAAAACAATACTATCCAATAGTCAAAAATCATTTACAGGACAGATACCAGCCCTTTCCATCTCTGCCTTTAGGAGATGTATCTCCATCTGCACTTTTTTCTGCTGCAGTTGGGTAAGCAAGATTTGTTCTTTACCCAGTTCAATTTGTACTTCTGCTCTTTCGGTTTCCCGTTTCAGAAGCAACTCATAGCTGTCACCATCCTGGTTTGTAGCTGAGGAACGTTTGCGTTTTCTTGTAGGAATGTCTTGGACTTTCTTCATTACATCCGCTGGGGATCTATCTTCCTCCTCAATCACTGTAGTTAAGTCCAGGACAAACATTTCCTCTGCAGGAGAATTTTGCTCGCATTCTTCTGAAGTCCTAGTCTCTGTAATTGTGGCCTCTCCATCTGCTTCTATGCCTTCAATGCCATTCAGAGCCTCTGATTTTTCTCCTCCTATGATATCAAGGAAATCACCCCTCTTATATGGCTTGTTACCTGTTTGGGGGTTCTTGGCTTCAGTTAGGTCTTCGTTGCCTTGGCCATAAGGTTCTTCCATCGCAACATAACTTGTTTTATGGTCCTCTTTTGGCCAGAACCCATGGCATTGACATGATTGATTATGTGCTCCCAAATGTTGTGTTTTCCTTTTTTGATCACTTCTCCACCCTTTGCTGAGCTGAAACCTCCTACTATCGAGGCAAAATTGACCCAAACACCCTCCAGCAGTGCACAGGTTTCTGCCACAGTGAAATTAGGCCCTTTTAAATCCATGGTTCCAACTCTTTGGTGTAGCCAACACTGATCTTAAAAGCCTTGAGCATCATTGCTTTGGCTTGTGCTCAATTAGGCTTACACCAATCAGATCATTGCTGGTTAATGGGTGACAACATTTAAACACATCATGTCGTTGCACCCATTTCTCTTAGACTACAGAGGCATCCACATGGCAGGTATTGTTCATCGTTACCATAGGAGCAGGTACCGTCAAAGGGTGCATGCTGAGCATGCCAAACCACTCAAGCAATACACATCAGAAGAACTGTATGCACGTTTTCGCTTTGGGAGAGATGACATTAAGTACATTGCAGATCTTGTCAGGTCAAAACTCCAACACCAAACCCAAAGGAGTCATGCTTTATCTGTGGAGGAACAGTGCTTAATCGCTCTGCGCTTTTACGCACGTGGGACTTTCTACCAAGTAATTGGTGACAATTTGGGAGTGAGAAAAGCAACCGTGAGTAATGTGGTGAAGGCTATGTCAATAGCACTGGGCAGTCTGATCAATCAATTTGTTTCCTTTCCCAAGGATGACCAGACAGCTCAGACTAAGCACAAGTTTTTTCAAATGGGGAACATGCCTAACACTATTGGTGCTATTGGTTGTACTCATGTGCATATCCAAGCACCTTGTGAAAAGGAGTGGGAGTATGTCAATCGAAAGGGGAGGCACAGCATCAACATCCACCTTGTGGGCAACGCCGTCCTCATAATAACCAACTGTGTTGTGAAATGGCCAGGGTCTGTTCATGATGCACGTATTCTAAGAGAAAGTGCACTATACAGAGAGCTTCAATCCCACCGACCAAATGGCATAGTATTGGGAGACAGCGCGTATCCACTCCTACCATGTCTAATGACCCCTTTTTCAGTTGCAAACACACCTGAGCAGGCACGCTTCAACTCCTCACATTGCAAAACAAGATGTGCCATTGAACGCTTAAATGGAGTCCTGAAGAGATGGTTTCCGTGTCTTAACTACTTGAGACTACAACCCAAGCTGGCATGCAACATAATCCTTGCCTGTATTGTTTTGCATAACATCGCCACCAGGCCCTCTTGATGACAATTTTGATGGACCTGAGCCTGATGTAGAACCAGAAAAGCCGCCAATGTTCTTACCTAATGAAGGACACACTGGACATGCAATTAAAGTACTTTTAACTAGGCTACTGACTATATTTGTTGTTGTCATTGCCATTAATATACTGTGTAATTATAGAGCTGTGAGCAACAGTGACATTTATTTGACAGCTGATAGCTTTGAGATTTTTTGTTTGTTTGTTTTTGTTGTTTACCATATCTCATAAGATGTGACATGGTTCATATATGCTTCAAATATGAAGAAATGTATATATCATCAGTAAACATTGATTTTGTGATCATTCACTTAAAAAAAACTCCACCCTTCTGATGGGATAAGGATAATCCTGTTTTTTGGATCAAATAGATCCCAAACCGAGTTCAAAGTTTTGAAAAAGGGCAGGTTTGATCCAGATCAAATGTAAAATCAGATTACATGCTCTGATCTTAGTTCAGAATCCCTCTTTTGCTTTTGAAAAACCCATTTCCAAGATTTGATCCAATCTGTGATCTGAAATCCCACTGGATTACTTTTGAAAAACTGGGCCCTGTTGACTTTAATTGACATTTGGTGAGAAAGTTCAGAAACTTGCTTTGTGTTTAACAATTATGTTTTGGTTAGTGCTGGTCTCCTACCTTTAAATAAACCATATTCTGCAACATTTTGGCTGTTTAGTCCCTCTATAGATTTCAGATGCCAGTAAGTAATTAACTTTTTGGAACAGTAAATCACCCAGACTTTTGACCATCTCTGCAACCGCATGAGGTTGCCCTGTAAAGCAAGCAAGAAGAGAGCAAAGGTTTCATTAGCAAAAATTATTCAAGTCACAGTATAATGTTGAGTCTATTGCTGTAAATGTTGATAGTGGGCTATAAGGAGAACACTAAGTTCAGGTTAGCTACAATTTTTGTAAAAGGGTCATAATAGAAACACAGAAACTCAACTCACCATATGATTCAGTGCCTGGGACGCCGCTAGTCGAGGCAAGATGGCCGTTTCCAAAGTCGATTAATTTGATGTGCAGCATCACTGGATTGATCAGGGTGTTACCCGGCCTTATGCTTCCATGGAAAACATTGTGGTCAATGCAGTGTTTGGCCTCCATCACTGCTTGGTGCATGATTATGCGTGCCAGATGTTTCCTGTGTGCACTGTAGTCTTTTAGAGTCTTGCAGATCTCTGAATATTCCAAAACGAGGATGTGCACAATGTCTTCCTCAAACCAGTCCATCCATCCATCCATCCCTTTTCCTCCGCTTATCCGGGACCGGGTCGCGGGGGCAGCAGTCTAAGCAGGGACGCCCAGACTCTCCCAGACACTTCCTCCAACTCCTCCGGGAATCCCAGGCGTTCCCAGGCCAGCCGAGACATAGTCCCTCCAGCGTGTTCTGGGTCTTCCCGGGCCTCCTCCCGGTGGGACATGCCCGAACACCTCCCTTGGGAGGCGTCCAGGAGGCATCCCAAGCAGATGCCCAAGCCACCTCAGCTGGCCTCTCTCTCGATGTGGAGGAGCAGCGGATCTACTCCAAGCTCCCCGAAAGTGACCGAGCTCCTCACCCTATCTCTAAGGGAGCCCAACCACCCGGCAGAGGAAACTCATTTCGGCCGCTTGTATCCTGGATCTCACCCTTTCGGTCATGACCCAAAGCTCATGACCATAGGTGAGAGGTAGATCAACCCGTCGAGATCAAGCCTTGTGGCTCAGCTCCTTCTTCACCACGACAGACCGGTACATCGACCGCATTACTGCAGAAGCTGCACCGATCCGTCTGTCGATCTCTCGCCTCCATCCTTCCCTCACTCGTGAACAAGACCCCAAGATACTTAAACTCCTCCACCTGTGGCAGGAGCTCCCCACCAACCTGGAGGGACAAGCCACCCTTTTCCGGCTGAGGACCATGGCCTCAGATTTGGAGGTGCTGATTCTCATCCCAGCCGCTTCACACTCAGCTGCAAACTGCCCCAGTGCTCCGCTGTAGGTCCTGGCCTGATGAAGCCAACAGGACAACATCATCCATAAAAAGCAGAGATGAGATCCTGTGGTCACCAAACCCGGACCCCCTCCGGTCCCTGGCTGCGCCTAGAAATCCTGTCCATGAAGATAGTGAACAGGACCGGTGACAAAGGGCAGCCCTGCGAGTCCAACACGCACTGGGAACGAGTCTGACTTACTGCTGGCAATGAACCATGCTCCTGCTCTGGTCATACAGGGACCGGACAGCCCTAGCAAAGGGCCTCGGACCCCATATTCCCAGAGCACCCCCACAGAACACGCGAGGGACACGGTCGAATGCCTTCTCCAGATCCACAAAACACATGTGGACTGGTTGAGCAAACTCCCATGAACCCTCCAGTATCCTAAAGAGGGTATAGAGCTGGTCCAGTGTTCCCGACCAGGACGAAAGCCGCATTGTTCCTCCTGTATCCGAGGTTCAACTATCGGACGAATTCTCCTTTCCAGTACCCTGGCATAGACTTTCCGGGGAGGCTGAGGTGTGATCCCCTATAGTTGGAACACACCCTCCGGTCCCCTTCTTATAGAGGGGACCACCACCCCGGTCTGCCAGTCCAGAGGCACTGTCCCCACCTCCACGCTGATGTTGTAGAGGCGTGTCAGCCAAGACAGCCCCACTTCATCCAGAGACTTGAGGTACTCAGGGGCGGATCTCGTCCACCCCGAGCCTTGCCACCGGGAGCTTTCTCAACTACCTCGGCGACTTCAGCCCGGGTGATGTTCGAGCCCATCCCCTCGTCCCCAGCCTCTGCCTCCTCAGTGGAGGCGTGTTGGCAGGGTTGAGGAGATCCTCGAAGTATTCCTTCCACCGCCCGACAATATCCCCAGTTGAGGTCAGCAGAGCCCCACCTCCACTATATACAGTGTTGGTAGGGCACCGCTTCCCCTCGAGGGGCCAGACAGTTTGCCAGAACCTCTTCGAGGCCGACCGATAATCCTTCTCCAAGTCCTCACCCGAACTCTTCCCAGGCCCGAGTTTTGCCTCCACAACCGCCCGTGCAGTCCGCTTGGCCTGCGGTACCCATCAGCTACCTCAGGAGTCCCACAAGCCAACCAAGCTCGATAGTACTCCTTCTTCAGCTTGACAGCATCCCTTACTTCGGTGTCCACCACCGGGTTCGGAGTTGCCGCCACGACAGGCACCAGAGACCTTACGGCCACAACTCCGAGCGGCCGCTTTGACAATGGAGGCGGAGAACATAGTCCACTCGGACTCAATCTCCCCAACCTCCCTCGGGATCTGTTCAAAGCTCTGCGGAGGTGGGAGTTGAAGACCCTCTGACAGGGGCTCTGCCAAACGTTCCCAACAGACCCTCACAGAGCGTTTGGGCCTGCCGAGTCTGTCCAGCTTCCTCCCGGCCAGCGGATCCAACTCACCACCAGGTAGTGATCAGTTGACAGCTCAGCCCCTCTCTTCACCCGAGTGTCCAAGACATATGGCGGGAGGCCAGATGAAACAACCACAAAGTCGATCATCGACCTCCGCCCTAGGGTGCTCTGTTGCCACGTGTGCTGATGAGCACCCTTATGCTCGAACATGGTGTTCGTTATGGACAAGCCGTGACTAGCACAGAAGTCCAACAACAGAACACCACTTTCGGGTTCAGGTCAGGGGCCGTTCCTCCCAATCACGCCTCTCCAGGTGTCACCGTCGTTGCTCCACGTGATGCGTTGAAATCCCCAGCAAAATGGCGGAGTCCCCAGACTGAGCTTTCCAGCACCCCTCCCAGAGACTCCAAGAAGGCGGGTACTCTGTACTGCCATTCGGCCCTTAAGCACAAATGACAGCAAGAGACCTATCCCCACCCGAAGAGCAGGGAAACGACCCTCTCATTCACTGGGGTAAACTCCAACACATGGCAGCCAAGCTGGGGGGCTATAAGCAAGCCCACTCCCCCCGCCGCCTCTCACCGCGGCCAACTCCAGAGTAGTGAAGAGTCCAACCTCTTTCGAGGAGTTGGGTTCCAGAGCCCAAACTGTGCGTGGAGGTGAGACCGACTATATCTAGTCGGTACCTCTCTACCTCCCGCACTAGTTCAGGCTCCTTTCCCCAGCCAGGTGACATTCCATGTCCCTAGAGTTAGGTTCTCGTCCGAGGATTGGGTCAGCCGAGGTCCCTGCCTTTGACCGCCACCCAAACCACAATGCACCGGCCCCCACGGTCCCTCCTGCAGGTGGTGAGCCACGGGAGGTCGGCCCACGTCACTCCGCCGGGCTGAGCCCGGTCGGGTCCCATGGGGTAAGACCCGGCCGCCAGGCGCTCGCATACGAGCCCCAACCCCAGGCCTGGCTCCAGGGTGGGGCCCCGGCTGCGCCATACCGGGCGACGTCACGATATTTATTTTAGCCTTTCTCATAAGGGGGGGGGTGGACCGCTCTTTGTCTGGCTTGTCACCTAGGACCTGTTTGCCTTGGGAGACCCTACCAGGGGCATATAGCCCCTGACAACATAGCTCCTAGGATCATTCAGGCACTCAAACCCCTCCACCACAGTAAGGTGGCGGTCCCAGGAGGGGCAAACCAGTCCAACATTTCCAAAATGTAGGGGCATTTCTCAGGATTATGTAGCAGCAGGTATAGAGCCACTTCTGTGTACAGAGGCTTGGAAAACAAGCATGAAAAAAGGTTAGCTGACTGTAGATAACATTTCTATTTCAATGAATTATTTGTGTTGACATACAGTGGGCCAGTACATGTCAGTGTCTCAAATTTGCTTATTTGATTTTACATTTACATTTACATTTACATTTAGGCATTTAGCTGACGCTTTTATCCAAAGCGACTTACAAATATTAGGAGACAATGAAGCGATACATCAAAAGCGGCAGCAATAGTACAAAGAAGTGCTTTCCTAAGTTTACAATGTTATGCAGTGCTAGATAAATACCTGTAGAGGAAGGGTAAGTTTTTTTTTTTTTTTTATGCTGTTAGGTGTTTGTGGAAAAGGTGTGTTTTTAGTAGTTTTTTAAAGGAGGTGAGGGATGTGGCAGACCGGATTGCGATTTTAACCTATAAGTAGTGCAGAATCTTCAATATTTCCTCTTAATTTGACATCACAGATATTTGCTCCCCACTGTACATGATATTTTAGATGTGTTCAATTTTGTCAACTCACAATATAAATATATTGGTCGTGCTTCTCCCACTTGGAAATGAATTTGATGGCGACCTGCAAAGGAAAATAATCACATGTAAGTATTCCAGCAGTACATCATATTCTACAGTCTGTAAATTCATTTAAAGATATCTGGATCAAAACACTGAATATGTATCTGTATGGAGACATGGTCAAAAATGTGTAATGAATATAGCAAAGGTGTTCTTACCTTTTTTGCGAATCCCCTCGTACACCCCCTCGTTCCTGTCGGATGGATCTTGCTGAGAATCATCTAAATCTTCATGAGATGTTTGCTCCCATTTAGATGCACCAGAGAGGAAATCAGCCGGTTCTTGCAAGTATGTTGACCTAAAGACATGTAAATCTGTCTTGCCAAATGGACTTGGCTGATGATCTGATGAATCCAGATCAGACTGAGCAGTAAAAGGTATCACCTTGTTGTTTCAGGAGAAGATGTGCTTTATAGCCCGCCATCCTCTCTTGAAGCAGGCACGGATATCCTTCTTCTGCTTTTCTGTTTGTTCTTCTAAAAGATAAAAACATAGAAAAAACAAATCATAGAAATTGGACAGCAGAAATATATCACTTAACATTGAACCAAATCTGTCAAATATATTAAATGCTGAATGTCAAATATCTCCAAGTACAACAACCCACAGTACATTAACCAAAGTACATTAATATTCAATGTATCGCTTCGAAAAATGTACTAAAACAAATCAACTGAATTTAAACTAAAAACAGTCACAAGGTTGAAATGTAAAGATATTTTAAAACACAGTTAAGCGAAAGAAATCACAGTCCTGATGCGGTGATACGCTCTCATTATCTCTATATATCTGATTTTATCTTTGTGCATATATTTACTTTACACCTGATCTTATTGTAATGGTTTGACTGACCTGTTTGTTTTTTCTCCATCTCGTGTGTTGTAGGTGATACGAGTCTATCGAGAGTACTTGTACAGTACGCGCTATAGACTCGTATCACGTTGTATCGTTACCAACTGTTGGTAAAGACTGTAAAGTAACAGCTCGTACAGTACTCTAGTTACAGAACTGAGGAGAATTGGCTAATGCGTGGGATTTTTAGAGTGTCATAAGTGACGTCATACAGCCAGCCACGGCTGAAAACAGTCATTTCAGCTCCACAGTAGCAGGACACAATGAAGACGCCTTCAAATCAACCTGAAAATGAATATATTATGAGTTAATCTTCAGTCCTGTAATAAAAAAACAACCATTTGATGTTAATTCATAATTTTTAAACATTTCATGCTTTTTAATAAAGTTATAGCAGCAGAAATTGAATACACACATAAAAATGCTGGCCAGTTGTGGGTGTCGCCCCCTCCGCCGCCTGGTCGAGATGGCCGCCCCCGAGAGCTCTGCCGCGGCCAAGATGGCCGCCCCCGAGAGCTCTGCCGCGGCCAAGATGGCCGCCCCCGAGAGTTCTGCCGCGGCCAAGATGGCCGCCCTCGAGAGCTCTGCCGCGGCCAAGATGGCCGTCCCCGAGAGTTCCGCCGCGGCCAAGATGGACGCCCCCGAGGGTTCCGCCGCGGTCAAGATGGCCGCTCCCCAGTGTTCCGCCGCGGCCAAGATGGCCGCTCCCCAGTGTTCCGTCCGGCCAAGATGGCCGCTCGCCAGTGTTCCGTCCCGGCCAAGATGGCCGTTCCCGAGAGTCCTGTCCCGAATCCCCAGAGTTCCCAGACTCTGTCCTAGAATCCCCAGAGTTCCCAGACTCTGTCCTAGAATCCCCAGAGTTCCCAGACTCTGTCCTAGAATCCCCAGACTCCGCTCTAGAGTTCCCAGACCCAGTCCCCGCTCATATGGTCGCCCCCTCCAAATACTTCCCCATGTCATCTCAAGAGATCCCTACCTTGTATTTACTTAGTTCAGTGACTACTAGCAAGCTTAGTTCTTCACCTGTGGGAGGGTCTAGTCAGCCCTCAAGTGACACCAGTGTGTCTTTATCCATCGCTCCAAGTCAGTCAAGGACAATGTTTGCAACTTCTAGTTATGTCCCGGTGCAGACAGGAAGTAGTTATGGGGATCTCTCTTGTCCCAAGTCTCGAGGTACCTTTGCTCAGGTTGCTTCTGCTACAAGGTATGTAAATGTTGCAGTAACTTCACCACAAGATGTTTCTACCCAATCTGGGAACTATCAGGGTTTATATAGACCAGTTGCTCTAGTTGTTGCGTCACCTCAAATGGGACCTTCCAGTCAGTTTGCATTTCCCCAGGGAGGAAGTAGTGCTTATAGTGGTACCCTTGCCCAATCTCAAGTCAGCTCTAGGAAACGTGTTTTGGAAGACTTTAGTGTTTTCAGTGGCCCTGTCCAGCCTCAAGGTACCTTTAGCCAGTTTGCTTCTGGATCTCCTTCCAAGTTTAGTTCCTCACAGCTAGCTTCTAGTCAGTCCACAAGTAATCCAGGTTTATTTAGCCAGCACTCTCCAGCTTCACTGATTGGGCCTCAGAGGGGCACATCAGCTCAATTTATGTCCTCTCAGGGAGAAGGTAGTGCTTGCAGTGGTTATTTGCCCCATTCTCAGTCGGGTTCTAGTAAACTCTCATCTGAGTCTTTCAAACCCATCTCACCTCAGGCTGTTTTCACACAGCAAACTAATGTTGCAAGCTCTCAGGGCAGTTCTAGCACTATTTCAGCAGGCGTTAGTTGCTTGGCCTCTCAGGCCAAGAGTAGCTTTTACAGTAGGTCTTCACAGCAACTTGGTGTTTCCAGTCAGCCTGCCAGCAGGTCTCGTATACATGCAAAGCTTTTGTCTTCGGCTGGAAGACTCTCCAGCCAGAGCGCTAGCAGTCAGGCGATCCAAAGCCAGCATGCAGCAATTATGGGCAGTTCTAGACCACCAGTGACAGGAAGTTCTAGTCAGTTGGTTTCTGCACAGGGAGGTAATGGAACTCTTGGTGATTTGTCCCTACAGTCTCAAAGTATCTCAAGTCAGTATACCCCTGCAGATTCTACTCTTGTTTCCTTGCCTGCAGCTGTTTCTAGCCAGCCCACTGGCAGTAAGGCGTCCCAGAATTTGTATGCTTCTAGCTCCCAAGGGGGTTTTAGTCAGTCGACCATTTTTCATACCTCTGGTCTGGCACAGGGTGCAAGTAGTTTTCCTAGCAATTCATATATGCAGTCCCAACGCAGCTCTAGTCATTTTAACTTTGGTTCTTCTTAGTTGAGCGCAGTGGTTTCACCCCAGACTAGTAGTTATAGTCAAGCTGCTGAAACTTTGTCCCAGGGCCAAATTCCTCAAAGATGGCAACCTTCTGTCTCTAGTTTGTCTCTAGGTAGTCAGACCTCTGGTGCAGCTGTGTCACAGAGCAGGGTTTCCCCTCAAAGTGCCCCAACTCCTAGTAAACTCTCCTCTGTAGGCCGTCCAAGTCTATTTGCCCATGGGGAATCATATCCAAGTTCATCTGTCGCTAGTTTGTCCCTAGGTAGTCAGTCCTCTGGGCCCCCAGTTCCCGTCTCCTCTGGGTCCCCTGTTCCCGGCGCCCCTGGGTCCCCTGTTCCCGGTGCCCCTGGGTCCCCTGTTCCCGGCGCCCCTGAGTCGCCGCCGCAGCCTGCCCCAGAGCGGTCACAGCCTGCACCAGAGCGGTCGCAGCCGCCACAGCCTGCCCCAGAGCGGCCACAGTCTGCCCCAGAGCGGTCGCAGCCAGAGCCCGAGCCTCCAGAGTCAGAGCCAAAGCCCGAGCCTCCAGAGCCCGGGCCTCCAGAGCCAGACCCCGAGCCTCCTGACCCCGAGCCTCCTGACCCCGAGCGCTCGCCCAGCCTCCCTCTCCCCCCTCCGTGGATCTTGTGGCGCGAGGACGCGCCTTCCAGGGGGAGGGGGGTACTGTCATGATTCCACCTTGCACCTCTTGTTTGGACTTCGTTTTTCACTCTGCACCTCCCTCTGGACTCAATTCCCCATAATGCATTTCACTTGTTCACCTGTTCACCATTTGCAATCTTGTTAGCACTAGTTATTTTGTTATCACCCGCACCTGTTTTATGTCATTATGGGTTTATTGTTTGTATTATTTAAAGTCTGCTTTCAGTTTGAGTTTTGTCCGGTGTTGTTGTTAATTTGACCATGTTCAGTTTTGCTGTATTACCTGTTCCTGTTTCTGTAAATCTGTTCCATTGAAGTGTAAGACTATCTAGTTCCCCTCTGAAGTGAGGATTTGCCTTATATCAAGTAAAGTAAGCAATTTGATCTAAACTTCTCGTGTCTGCCTCGTCTGCACGGTAACAAATGCATGTAAACTACAATTTCTTTTATTTTTAGATACAAGATATTTTTTCAAACATTGTAAAGTCTTTTTTATAATTATATTTATTGAATTTTCATTATAATACAAAATAAATAATAAAAAATAATAATACAAAAAAGTCAGAACAAAAAGAACATAAATAGCTCAGATTAGTCTTTTAAAAGAAAATTGTCATTTTAGTTATAAATTACAGTTACATTGACATTTTTAAATATTTTTTGTTTATGTTTATTGATATTAAAATTTGAGTCTTATACCTTTCCATCAATTTATAGTTTGTTATTATTAGACTAAAATTCAACTATGAAATATGAAAGTAAATAAGGAAATAACATGGGTGTTCCAACTGAAGAACAGTGAGAGGTAACAGGTTAAAGTCACTAAAGTTGATGGTGCTTGTCTTTTGGGAGTAAAGTGTTATTGATGATATCGTACCTGGTACTAGTTGATCTTTTCTGCAGTCATACAGCATATGCCCACATGGAAGGGTCTCCACAAAGCTGCTGTTTCCAATACATTCACTCCAACTGGATCCATATTACTATTACTGTTACTATCTGTTAAAAACAGGACAGAAATTACGTTAAATTATACACCACAGGCAGAAGGACACTCCAGCTGACAGGTGTAACCCGTCTGATACTGTGATTTAGGAAAGAAAGAAACTTACACGTCTTTTTAATTTTGAAATTCTTGAAACCTAAATGAAACAAGAAAACATAAACAAGAAAACCAAGTCTTCTAAAATGGTCCCACTGTTAAACCAGTGAAAAGAAAGTCAGTAGGGGGGGCATTGATATGCTAATAACTGAAGTGAATACACAACAGCTCTACTGACCAGATTAATCACTGAGGTCTAATCCCCCTATACATACACACTGATATTTACACTGAATTAGGGATTTCTCACCATCTGTCATATTCTCAATCACAGCGGATGTTGTTGTTATGTTGTTTTATTCATGAACACTGAAACTGTTGCTCATTATTAGACTAAATGATGTACATTTACAGGCTGATTTTGACATTTTTACAGGCTGTAAAATCCAGCTATGTAATGTGTCTTCTGTAATTATACTTGTGTACTGTTAACGGTCTTTCTGATATCTTTACATATTTTCAAAGACTAAATCAAAGTCAGCTGATTTTAGCGTGATAAGATTTGTTAAGGAAATAAATACCATCATACTAACAGTAATAAAAATAAAAATAATACGCAATTGGTGATTTGACATTTCATTTTCTGACATTTGACATTTCAAGACTGCCAAAATTAAAATGAAAAGGCAAATGTGAAAAAGAAACTGCAAATATATTTTTTACAAAGATTTTTATTAGTGTTCATGCAATAATACTGACATAATTCAAATTAAAATGTGAATTTTGCTTTTTATTTAATTTTCTTTTTATTTCACAGTTTCCACTTTCATTTTCAAAGCCAACATAACAGTAGTAAATATTGCATACTATTTTTCAATTTGACAGGGAGGGTGCGCTGTCACTGTAAAAATAAAAATGAAAAGATTTCATTTTCTTTTCCATTTTGGCATATATTTACCACACAGTTTTCTAAAATGAAATGTTTAATCTGGTTTTAATTTTAATTTTCATCACTTAATTTATTTATTTAAATTTGGCAGGATTTACATTCCATATAAAACAACATTTAAAGTATTATAAAACATGTAATATGTTACACAACGGAGGCTGATTTTATCCTGCTGCGATAGAGAGCGCGTTCTTGTGCAGGAAGTGAAGTGACAGATAATCTGCAATCAACAGCATCCGTTGTGAGAATGTCAACATACACAAGCTTTTGTTGTGGACAGAACGATGCTTCGCGAAACACTGAACCACAGTTTTGAAACAGTTTTAACTTAACAAAGCCTCGTGACATATCACGTGACATGTCCAGTTTGATACGCACCCCTAAGCACAAGATTCGTAAAGGCCTCAAAACTACATGAAGCAGTGTTTTGAAAGGACCCATCCATCACTATTGTTTCGAAGGTAAATGTGTGTCAAACTTCATCCTTATCTCTCTATCAGTACGTTTACATGGACAACAACATATTAACACGATTAAGACAATACTGTGATAAGGAATCTACCTTGTTAACAGAGCTTTTGGATTACCTTAATCCGGCTAAAGTCATATTTGAAGTAAACACAAATTAAATTAAGACATGTGGAGTATTTCTATTTTAGTCACATTATCAAAGTGCAGTATAGACATACCTTACAAACCTTAATCACACCATTACCGGCGTGTAGGACTTTTCGCTGCATCTTCCGACAGAAAAATTGATAGGAACATTACGTCGGATGGCGTCGCGTGGGTATGGAAAGCTGCGTTTGGTGCTAAATGAACGTCATACACCGCAATGCATTTAAATACACTGATCGACGTTAAGTTAATGTCACACTGCACTCACAAGAGGACGAAGAGCACTTATAGCACCGGGACACCTACCTGATTGTTTCCCTCACTTTGGCTATTTGCACTCCCATCACATACTGTCTGTTTCAGATGCTGAGAAGCTAATCCACGCATTTATGACCTCAAGAATTGACTACTATAATTCATTACTGGCAGGGTGTCATGCAAATCAAATTAATAAGCTTCAGATGGTTCAAAATGCAGCTGCTAGAGTGCTTACTAGATCAAAAAAGTATGACCACATAAGTCCACTTCGAGCGACACTGCACTGGCTACCTGTTAAGTATCGCATTAGTATAATTTCAAGATATTGTTAATTACATACAAAGCCCTAAATGGCCGAATTACTTTCATCTTACAATCCATCGCGGACATAGTGGTCTCCATGTTCGGGATTCAGATACACTCGAGCAGTTTAAATCTAAACGAAAGACTTTAGCCACGCATACACCTAATTCAGATCCTAACCCAAAATAGTTAGCAATAGGCCGCAATAGTTAGCTTCACCGGAACTGAGCACACAAACACCAATTTTACTGTTTGGCTTTAACATTACACGTGAACAGCCGCTACTATTAGTCTGTTTTGTCTCCTACTCTCTCTCTTTTCCTCTCTCCCTTTCTTTCTCTCTATCCCCCTCTCTTCTCCGAGGGATCCCAATGAATACATTTTAAGTTCCAGCTGGCACTACACTGCTCAAAACAGTTCCGCCCCGCCTGATGCCCATCCTGGTGATGCTCTGTGGATGAGTGCTCAAGACAACCGGCCACTTCCCTGCACCCACAGCTCTGTTAAATGAAACCTAAAATTACCACTATGTATAATTCATTTTACTTATTCACTTCTCTTAATTAGTAACTATTCTGTGTCCTGTTAACTGTAAAGTGAGTTACAGATGCAATCAATGTTTTTTTTTATTCCTGACCACTGGCTGTTATTTTTTTTAATACCTGTAAAGCTGCTTTGGTACAATGAACTTTGTGAGAAAGCGCTATACAAATAAAATTGAATTGTGGACAGTGCTGTGACATATTGAGTGGACTAGCCAAATTCATTCCCGCTAGTGGTGCTTTTTTATTAACGGCAAAAATAAAACTTTTTTGGGGGTCAAAATTAGATTTTTTCTATACAAATAACAACCAAAGCATTTTAAATAAATAGTATGTCTTTTGATTTACACAAGTGTACAAGTATTTTACACAAATACAAGTGATACTGCCTCTGTATTTTACTGACTAGCATCTTTTATTTTTATTTGATAGGTCAAGTACAATATCTCAGTTTATCCTTTTACAAGTAGCATTTAACCTATTTAACACATTACACACTCTAGCATCTTGTGCAGCTACATACTTTTAATTAGTTACATAGAACATTGAAATTATAAAGAACATGCTTTCTATTAACACTTAGTGTAAATAGCCGCTGCCTAATTTTAAATTGCACCCATAAAGGCGTCATTGGACTCGAGTCATAAACCTGTCTAAATGTTGTTACATTTGATCGTCCAATGGACTACTTGCACGTAGCCTCATGACGTACTTTCAACTTGAATAGTAGGTTCTGGTTGTGTGTATTTCCTTTGCACTGTTGCTGCATATAATTAAAGAATAATATGTGAATAATAAGTTCATACATTTGTAGCAAACTGAAAAGAAATATTCTAACCAGCCGGCAGATCAGGGAGCCAGGGCAGAGCCGGCAGAGCAGGGACGGCCATCTCGACCGTGGCAGTGAACTCAGGGATGACCTAGGACTAGGATGGGATAGCCCCCCAAAAAATCTTTTGGTGAAAATCTCCTTGAGTGTAACTCTGGGCTCTGGAACCT
>CM032809.1:16098960-16191460 GCA_019155185.1 Beaufortia kweichowensis | reverse complement strand
TCACGGGCAGTTATTTTCCCTCCTCTCTCTTTTCCACACGCTTTTGCAACCTGTTGACTATTTTGAATGAAACGCTTGATTGTTCGATGATCACTCGATGATCAGAAGCTTGGCTATTTTAAGACTGCTGCATCCCTCTGCAATATATCTCACTATTTTTGACTTTTCTGAGCCTGTCAAGTCCTTCTGAGTTTGACCCATTTTGCCAAAGGAAAGGAAGTTGCCTAATAATTATGCACACCTGATATAGAGGTGTTGATGTCATTAGACCACACCCTTCTCATTACAGAGATGCACATCACCTAATATGCTTAATTGGTAGTAGGCTTTCCAGCCTATACAGCTTGGAGTAAGACAACATGCATAACGAGGATGATGTGGTCAAAATACTCATTTGCCTAATAATTCTGCACTCCCTGTATATATATATACACACATTCATTAATGGAGTTTGGGTTTTCTCAAGGGTTTTTCTCCATATATATATATATATATAGATCCATTAATGGAGTTTGAGTTCTCTCAAGGGTTTTTCTCCATATATATATATATATATATACATTCATTAATGGAGTTTGGGTTCAGTGTTGGAGTGTCACTAGGAGACTGAGCTGATATTAGTTATTAAATGATCTTTTATAATTTCCTGCTTGTCATTGTGTTTATTCTGCTGTAAAGCTGCTTTGAAACAGTGTTAAAGCGCTATACAAATAAACTTGTTGCCATTTGCCTTAAGAACATTTCTTCTCACACACGCATGAGTTTAATACAACAGAAGATGGGTCTAAACTTTATCCAGAATGGACTGCTGTGTGTACTTTAAGAGTTAAATATGTTTTTACCATCAAAACATTCACATATTAATAAAACAACCTTTCAGTCATAAGTGGAGTTCTGAATATCTGACAGATACTTTGGTTTAAATGCAGCACACGACTGAATATTTCACACAAGACACACACAGACACAGTGGCTGAACTAATGACTTTTATTGTACGTTTACTTCTTCTTGGACACACCCACAGTACGACCACGACGTCCGGTGGTCTTGGTGTGCTGACCACGTACACGAAGACTAGAAAGAAGAAAGAGAAATGGGGTTACATGCAGTCTGAAACTCAAATGCCAGTGTGTGCTGCTAGTGAAGTACATTTTCATATAAAATTGTGTATATCCCTAGATTCACATCAATCCTGGAAGAACACCCCACCTCAAACAAAACATGACGATCAGGATGTTTCTCTTGTGGACATGAGCAAAAGCTATTGTAAATCTCAAAGAGCTAATGGGAGATTGTTTCTTATGTCCAGCGGACACTCACTAAAGTTAGGCAATCTGACGATGTTATATTGTGATCGATCCGCTTTTCAAGTGAATCATAAATATCGTGTACAGAATAAGCACATTTTACCTCACGCAAAGCAAAAGTAAACACACCGCCCATATTAAAGCACAAAACCCCCAGATAAACACTCAAGTTAGCACATGTCTGTCATGTTTTGTTTCACATCTACATGGCCAGGATAAAGTCGGCTCCTAACAGTAATGCTGGAGAAAGCGCAGATGCTGCACAGCGATCTGTGTTTTCTGTCAATCAATAAATCTTATGCAATAAAGTGTTATAAACCGTCCAAATAAAAAGTCCATAGGCTTGTTCTAGTCTGAATCCCAAAATCCAAAAATATCAATTCAAATTGTGGATTGTGTTTTTTTTGGTACCACAAGCAGGTATTCAAACTCTGGTTGTGATGCGCAACACTGCCCAAATCTGGCTTTCTTAAAAAGATTTTTGGGAAGATCGCCCACCCGTGATTATTTCATATCTTGAACAGGTCGAGTTATTGGAGAGACACTCACCCCCAGAAGTGACGGAGACCACGGTGAGCCCTGATCTTTTTCAGCCTCTCCAGATCTTCTCTCAGTTTGTTATCCAAACCGTTAGCAAGGACCTAAAGAAACAGCAGATACCACGAACAACACATTAGCGCTGGATCTTCTTCTCAAAATTATTTATTTATTTAGGCTTGTAGAAACACTCAAAACTGCTGTTCAAGTAAAAACCAACACTTCTCATCTAGCATCTACATTTGACAATTAAACTACAGCAACACAGACTCTGTGTGAATTTGTAGTTCATTATCAGTTGTGATTTCACATGCAGTGTAATAACGTCCAATATTGAAACAAATGTTATGAATGTTATAAATTTGTTATAAATCACAAATCTGACAATCTTAAGACTTTTGGACAGTTAAAGTGTTAGGATAGACTCTTATCACCATCAATCTCTACGATACACTGATCTCTCCAACATTACGTTCAGAGTATTGTCAAAGCGCACGTCTTAAAGCCGCACCGTTTCAGGCATCATTCATTTATTCATGCTAGAGTTACATACAAACAACAATGTCATACTTTGTGTTAGTGCTTTAATCAAGTCATTGTCCTAATAATAATGACGACAAAGCACCAAACAAGTTTGCTTTTCTATCCGTACCTGACTGTACTTTCCATCTTTGATATCCTTCTGTCTGTTGAGGAACCAGTCTGGGATTTTGTACTGGCGAGGGTTCTGCATAATGGTCACCACTCTCTCGACCTGCTCAACCATCAATAAAACCATGAGTAAATGCTTTTTATTGAAGCACAAACTCTTGAAAAAGCACACTCCAAACTCACCTCATCTTCAGTGAGTTCTCCAGCTCTCTTACTGAGATCGATATCAGCTTTCCTCAAGACGACGTGAGCGTATCGCCGCCCAACACCCTGCAGGAGATACACATGACATACATGTAAAGAGTGCAGAATTTTTACAGCTTTCTGTTCGACTCGTCTGTAAACTCTCTCACCTTGATGGCTGTGATGGCAAAAGCGATTTTACGCCTTCCGTCGATGTTCGTGTTGAGAACACGAAGAATGTGCTGGAACTTCTCAGGAATGACAAGCGACTGAAAGACAAAGTCACTTATTTAATGACGCTTAAACCTTAAGACAGAACGTTCACCTTATCCCCCCCCCCAATAAACAGGGGTGTAATGATACTACACACCAAACCAAAGGACAGCACTACACCACCCACCAAACACATTCATTCACATCTCCTACTGTGTGTTTGTGATGATCACACTGTTTTAGTAATTAGGACTTTAATCCAAAAATGTGCAGATTTGTGGAAGTGTTATGTCCATACTGACACATGTTTATGTGATTCTTCTTTAGACAGACCCATCTTTTTAATTCAATGATGTGATCGGGTGAGTTTGAACCTCCGTTGTCTTTGGTTCAACATCACTCAATGTGTTATGATTAATGTTAATGTTATTTACCTGATGTTTAGGCAAACAACTGTACACTTACACATAAAATCGATATTAAATTTTGTTTACCTCAGTACGTTTTCTTACATTTAAACAAACTTGTGACAATAATCATGATAATTGTGACCACTTCAATCGTGATTTTTTTGTTTTCATACCATTTCCTCTCTAAACAGTGCTTCATAACAACTAAAAATAGTTTTATTTTGTTTTAAAAGTCCTTATAAATAAGTCACTGTGGTTGTTGTTAATATTAAGGTTAAAAGTGAATGTAATTTACATTAGCACTGCTGGTGTCATGACATGAACCTTGTTCCCACAGCGAGCGGAACCGAACCTAAGCGTTGCTATATCGTTAAACCTCTACTGTTGAGTATTTATATGTTCCTAGTCCATGATATGTATGTGATATTTCAAGGAATCTGTATATAATAGATCAACAGCATGTAAACGTCATTGTTACTTGATCTGCACGCGCGCACACATTTCAAACTCTTTACACGTTACATCTGCACTGGACACAATACTAATATTCATCAATATGAAACGTACATGATGTAAGTTTACCAAATGTTACATCGGTACGAACAATACAACGCGAAAACAACACGATGTTGGAAGATTTCGTCGAGTATTGTTAGGATTTCATTTTACACTCACCATCTTGGACGCTGGTTCCGCGCAAAAAGGAAGTGATTGTGTTCTCGCGACACTTTCATCACCCGCGCGCGAACTTTGACCGGAAGAAAGTCCGTCACTGTATAAATGTCTGAGGGACTCTAGCAAAACGTTTAGATATAGATCTGATCCAGCCAGATGTCGTTTAATTTAGTAAATATACCACAACATTTACTTTTATATTTGTAGTTGTTTATTGTAAAATAAAGGAATAAAACAGCGGTCTAAATTTCTGCGGAACTAAATACCGACGAGGTGTGAATGCTGGAGGGATTTCTAGTTTTAATGGACAGGATTCTGTGGGGCTTTGTAGTTTTCCAGAACTACAGACAGGATGGCGGAAACGCTGATCACTGGATCTGCTGCTGCTGCTGTTGATTCTCTGTCTAATGCAATGGCTAATGTACAGAATGACGTAAGAGTTTTCATTTATTTTCGATCATTAGTAAGATATTAAACTGCATGTGTTTCACACACCTTTATACACGGGCGTTTGAGACAGTTCAGAAGGCTGACAGTCGGACTGCTTGTGTTTCTAAATGAAACTGTAAAGAATGATTTTCATTTCCTGTTTCTCCGGCGGCCGCCAAAGCTTTTTTGATCACTGAACGTCATTCATGAGTGATCATGAACATTAGAAGAACCACACAGACCCTGGTTTCCCTGAGCACTCTCTCTGTTTTCAACTTCAGGTTCTAGGTGCCGACCGTGTCGTAGTTCGTCTTCATTCAGTGTTGAGCAGAACGCGTGAACAGACGGGTTCAAAACTCTCTCGCTGATGCCAGACGCAGATCGAGCTGCAAATGAAATCAAACGTGCCTCTCTGTTAGCACATAATAAAAGCAACTGACAGGATGATAAAAGAATCTGAAATAATGATGTCCAGTGAAGCCCATCACACAGATCAGACACATCTGTGTACTGTAGAGCTCTGAGACACTTCAGTTATTGCCTTGTTGTGTTATTTATCCTGCATTAGTTATGTTTCAGGTTTGTTGACATTATTGTTTTGGTAAAGCCACAGTGTTTTTAGTGGAAACGTGTTGAATAGACTGGGAAAGCAGAACGCATTTTTACCATAAAACACTTTAATCGTTAATATCTCATGAAAATATATACGTGGTTCATCTTTAACTCCCAGGGGTCGACGGTTTTTTCAGATAGCAGCAAAAAGAACTTAAAATGCTCTGTCAGTTTTGATTGTAAACATAAATGATACATCTTTTAAATCTGTAAAGGGTCTATAAAATGTTGTGCTTTTGTAAAATGAAGTGTGTGTCTTCAGCCGTCTCTGCCATCTTCCTAAAACGCATCATAAAAAACACAGCTGTGCACACACGTGTTTCTTGTGTATTATTGTAGCACACACACGTGTGACTTCAAGCATTAATGTGTTTATAAGATACCGAATGTCAAAAGTTCTCCAGGGTCCCAAAACACCCTCAGACCCCAGAGGGTTAATATCTCATCTGTGTTTTCAAAAGGTAGTTGTGTTTAGTTGTGTTGTTTAGGGTCATCATTTCATGTTTCATTGTGTTTAATGTGTGTTGGTAGAAATCATCTGATGTTCTTGCTCCTTTGAATCTGGGTGATCTGGATTTGACCACAGATGAGTTCATTCTGGATGAGGTGGACAGTAAGTTCTGCAGTATGTTAAAGACATTTATTTCTCAGACATGTTGCCAGAAGTCACTTCTTTTTCTTTTTCTCAGTACATATTCAAGCAAATCTTGAGGATGATCTGGTTAAGGAGGCGCTGAAGACGGTAAGGTTTATGTAAAGCTGCAGTGTGTGATGTCATCACATGTGTCTAACCGTTGGTTTCTCTTGGCACAGGGTGTTGACCTGCGACAGTACTCGAAACAGGTGGAGACAGAACTGCAGCGCATTGAACAGGCATCAATCAAAGACTGTATCCACACTGCATTCTCACAAAAATCATATTGTGCATTTCATTTTTTAGCCTAGTTTTAGGACCATTAGAGTCCATATGTTTCTCTTTTGAGTGTTTGTGACTTTCATTACACTTTCAGTACTCAAATCAGCGCTTTTTACAGTTTGCAGCTGTACAGGAAACACATGAACTGTAGCAATAAATGAAATGTAGAATAGAAAGAAAATGTTAAAAAGCAAAGTGAGTAAATACACTCCTCCTCACTGACAACACATACACACACGCACAACACGCATACACACACAAGCACAACATGCATACACAAAACACATGCACACACGCACAAAACACATGCACACACGCACAAGACACATATGTGCAAACACAGGCACACACGCACAAAACACATGCACACACGCACAACACGCATACACAAAACACATGCACACACACACACAACACGCATACACAAAACACACGCACAACACGCATACACAAAACACATGCACGCACGCACAAAACACATGCACACACGCACAAAACACATGCACACACTCACAACACGCATACACAAAACACATGCACACACGCACAACACGCGGCACCTGCGCACAAAACACATGCACACACGCGCACAAAACACAGGCAATACACGCGCTGCAAAACATTACTGCGCTTCGAAAACACATACGCACACAAAACACATGCACACACGCACAACACGCATACACAAAACACATGCACACACGCACAAAACACAGGCACACACGCACAAAACACATGCACACACGCACAACACGCATACACAAAACACAGGCACACACGCACAAAACACATGCACACACGCACAACACGCATACACAAAACACATGCACACACGCACAAAACACATGCACACACGCACAAAACACATACACAAAACACATGCACGCACAAAACACATGCACACACGCACAACACGCATACACAAAACACATGCACACACACACAAAACACATGCACACACGCACAACACGCATACACAAAACACAGGCACACACGCACAACACGCAGACACAAAACACAGGCACACACGCACAACACGCATACACAAAACACAGGCACATTAATGCGCACAACACGCATGACACAAAACACAGGCACACACGCACAAAACACATGCACACACGCACAACACGACAATACAAAACACATGCACACACGCATTAAGACATATACATATGTGCAAACACAGGCACACACGACAAAAACACATACGCGCACACATCTATATACAACACGCGATACACAAAACACATGCATAATACTAATACAACACACGATACACAAAACACACGCGACAACACGATACACAAAATATGCACGCATCGCGATCAAACAATTATGCACACACGCGACAAAACACATGCACACACTCACAACACGTAATAGCACAAAACACATGCAACACACGACAAACACGATACACAAAACACATGCAATACACGCGACAAAACACAGGCACATCACGCACAAAACATTATGCACACACGACAACACGATACGCAAAACACAAGGCACACACACGACAAAAAACATGCACGGCACGCATTAACACGATACATAAAACACATGCACATTACGCATTATCAAAACATTATGCGCACACACGACAACACGATACACAAAACACATGCATTGACACGCACAAAACATTATGCAATACACGCGACAACACGATACACAAAACACATGCCAACACCTACGCACAACACGCATACACAAATACACAGGCACACACGCATCATAACACGACAAAAACACAGGCACACACGCATAAACACGCAGATACACAAAACATTATAGGCACACACCTACAACACGCAGACACAAAACACAGGCACACACGACAAAACACATGCACACACGACAACACGATATTAAAAAACACAGGCACACACGCGACAACACGAGACACAAACACAGGCACACACGCGACAAACACACATGCATTACACGCGACAACACGATACACAAAACACAGGCACACACGATAAAACATACGCACACGCACGACAATCAACACGATACACAAAACACATGCACACACCACAACACGACACTATAATAAAACACATGCAACACGCTATCAACACGCACAAACATGCACGACGCGACAACACGCATACACAAAACAGGGCACACATACGCGACAAAACACATGCACACACGCATCAACACTTACGCACACAACACATGCACACACGACAAAACACATGCAACACACGCGACAAAACACATGCACACACGCGACAAAACACATGCACACACGCATCAACACGATCGAGGCAACAACACAAAAACACAGGCACACACGCGCGACAAAACACATGCACACACGCGACAACACGATACATAAAACACAACACGCGGCAAATAATACGACAACATCATACGCATTAGCAAACATTATTAGCGCATACACGCGACAACACGCATTACACATTACGACAACACGCAACATATCACAAAACACATGCACACACGCATAACACGCATTAACAACATGCTATGCACATACACGCGATTAACACGATATTAACAAAACACATGCACACACGCGACAAAACACATGCACACACGCGACGATAAAACACATGCAATATCACGCAATAACACGCGACAAAAACATGCACATGCACACGCGACAAACACATGCACACACGCGACAAAACATTACGCACACACGACAACACGATACACAAAACACAGGTGGCACACGACACAACGTCATATGCAATACACGCACAACACGATATATACACAAAACACATGCACACACGACAAAACATATGCACACACGACAAACACGATACACAAAATACATGCACACACGCTACAAAACACATGCACACACGCGACAACACGCGACACAAAACACATGCACACGCGACAAAACATACGATATGCACGAAGCGCGCATGCACACACGACAATAACACGATAACACAAAAACACAGGCAATAATAATACGCGATAACACGACAAAACACATGCACCACACACAACACGATACACAAAACACGACAACACGCGATACATCAAAACACATGCACGCGACGCGACAAAACATGCACACACGACAAAACATTATGCATTACACTCACAACACGATAATACACAAAACACATGCACACACGCATAACACGATATAACAAACACATGCACACACGACAAAACACAGGCACACACGACAAAACGCACAACACGACAACACGATACACAAAAACACATAACACACGACAAAACACATGCACACACGCACAAACACGAGATACACAAAACATATGCACACACGATAAAACACATGCACACACACGCCATCAACACGATATACACAAAACACATGCACAACGCGACAAAACACATGCACACACGCATAACAACACGATACACAAAACATACGCATTACACATCAAAACACATGCACACACGACAACACGCGATAATACAAAATACAGGCACACACGCGATCAACACGAGACACAAAACACAGGCAATACACGCATCAAAACACGATGCCACAAAACACAGGCACACGCACAACACGAGACACAAAACACAGGCACACACGCGACAAAACATTACGCACACACGACAACACGCGATACACAAAACATTACAGGCACACACGACAACACGCAGACACAAAACACAGGCACACACGCGACAAAACACAATGCACACACGACAACACGATAATACAAAACACAGGCACACGCGATAAAACATTATGCACACGCCGCGATCAACACGATACAAAACACATGCACAATAACACGCGACAACACGATACACAAAACATTACGCACACACGCGACAACACGCATTAAAACACATGCACGCATCGCGACAACGACACACTAATACATAAACAGGCACACACGACAAAACACATGTACACACGCATTAACACGCATACAAAACACATGCACATTAACGCGACAAAACATTACGCACACACGCGACAAAACACATGCACACACGCGATAAAACACATGCATTACACGACAACACGCATACACAAAAACATTATACATCATCACGCGACAAAACACATGCACACGCACAAAATACAAAACACAGGTAATAACGACAACACGCAGACACAAAACAGGCAATTACACGCAAAACACACATGTACACACGCACAACACGCGATATACAAAACACATGCACATCACGCACAAAACACATGCAATACACGATAACACGCGACAAAACACATGCACACATGCGACAAAATTACATGCACACGCGACAAAACATTATGCACAACACGCATAACGACACGACAAAACACATTAATATTACACGACAAAACACATGTAATACATCGCGACAAAACACACACTAACGCCATCAACACGACACAAAACACATACACACGCGACAAAACACATGCACACACGCATCAAACACGATACATAAAACACATGCACACACGACAAAACATATGCACACACGATACAACACGCGATACAAAAACACATGCACACACGCGACAAAACACATGCAATACACGCATCAACACGACAAAAACATTACGCACATCGCGACAAAACACATGTACACATTACGACAAAACATGTACACACACGCGACAACACGCGATACACAAAACACAGGCACACACCGCATAACACGCGATACACAAAACATATGTACATTACACAAACACGATAATACAAAACACACGCACAACACGACATTAAAACACATGTACACGACGCGACAAAACATTACGCATACACGACAAACACATGCACACACTCACAACACGATACACAAAACACATGCACACACGCGACAACACGTATACACAAAACACATGCACAATAACGACAAAACACAGGCACATACACACGACAAAACACATAATAACACGCATAACACGATACTAATAAAACACAGGCACAACATCGCGACAAAACATACATGCATACACGACAACACGATACATTAAACACATGCACACGCGACAAAACACATGCAACTAACAACACGCGATACAAAAAAACATGTAATATCATCGCGACAAAACACATGCGCACACATCGCGACAACACGATACAAACAATACACATTACAGCCACAAAACATTACGCACACAATAACACGATACACAAAAACACATAATAATAACACGCGACAACACGCGACATAACAAAACACACATACACGCGACAACACGATACACAAAACACAGGCACACACGCACAACACACAAAACGATAACACACGACAAAAACATGCACACACGCGACAACACGATACAAAACACAGGTACACACGCACAACACGATACACAAAACAGGTAATAACATTGCATCAAAAATACACGCACACACGCGACAACACGCGACAAAACATTACATGCACACATCGCGACAAAACACATGCACACGCGACAAAACACATGCACACGCGACAAAACATTATGCACACACGCATACAACACGCGATACATAAAACATACAGGCAGTAATACACACGACAAACATTACGCACACATCACGACAACACGCATACACAAAACATACACGCATTAACACGCATGACACACACACAACGAATACACAAAACACATGCACGCACACACGACAACACGCGATACACAAAAACACATGCACACACGACAAAACACATGCAGCACACGCCATCAACACGCAAGACAAAACATTACGTTAATAACATCGCGACAAAACACATTATGCACACACGCGACAAATTAAAACATGCACACACGCGACAACACGCATATAAAACACACACGCACACACGCGACAACACATGCACGCACGCGACAAAACATTACGCATCACACACGCACAACACGATACACAAAACACAGGCACACGCGACAAAACATGCACACACGCGACAACACGCGATACATAAAACACATGGCACGCACACATCGCGACAAACACATGCATCGCACCGCGACAACACGATATACAAAACACACGCACACGCGACAAAACGACATGCACACACAACAACACGCGATAAAACACATACACGCACATACGACAAAACAACGCATGCACTATCACGCATGCAAAACACATGCAACACACGCGACAAAACACATGCACACACACGATCAACACGATACACAAAACACAGGCACATACCTGCGACAAAACATGCACATGCATAACGACAACAGATATTAACAAAACACATGCACACTATCAAAACACACACTAACGCGACAAAATACATGCACACGCACAACACGATAACACAAAAACACAGGCACACGCGACAAAACACATGCATACACGATACGATAAAACACATGCACACACGCTATCAACACGCATACACAAAACACAGGCACACACGACAAAACACATGCACACACGCATTCAACACGATACACAAAACATTACACGCAATATCCACAAAACATGCACACCATATCACGCAAAACACATGTAACACACCACACACTGCCATCGTAAAACACATGCAACACACATTACAACACGATAATACAAAACACAGGCACATACGCGACAAAACACATGCACACACGCACAACACGCGACAAAACACACGCACACGCGACAAAAAACACATGCACACACGCGACAAAACACATGCACACACGCGACAACACGCGATACACAAAACACATGCAATACACGCGACAAAACATACATTAACGCACAAAACACATGCACACACGCGACAAAACACACACACGCGACAAAACACATGCACACACGCAATACAACGGTATACACAAAACACATGCACACACGACGACAAACACATGCACACACGCACAACACGCGATACACAAAACACATGCAATACACGCGACAAAACACACGCGACACACAACACACATGCACAACACACACAAAACACATGCACACACGCATAACACGATACACAGAACACAGGCACACACGCATTAAAACACATGCACACACGCGACAACACGCAACAAAACACATGCACACACGCGACAAACACATGCACACACAACACGCGACAAAAACACATGCACACACGCACAAAACACATGCACACACGCACAACACGCATACACAAAACACAGGCACACACGCACAAAACACACGCACACACACAAAACACATGCACACACGCACAACAGGCATACACAAAACACATGCACACACGCGACAAACACATGCACACGACAACAACACGATATCGGTACAAAACACATGCACACACGCGACAAAACACACGCAACAACGCGATACACAAAACACATGCACACACGCGACAAAACACACGCGACAACACGCGATAACAAAACACATGCACACATACAACACGCGACACAAAACACAGGCACCACACGCGACAAAACATGCACGCACGACACGACAACACATACACAAAACACAGGCACACACGCACAAAACACGCACACACGCATCAAACACGATACACAAAACACATACACACGACAATATTATACACAAAACACAGGCACACACGACAAAACACATGCACGCAACAACACGCTAATACACAAAACACAGGTTGCGGCACACGACAAAACACATGCACACACGCGACAACACGCGATACAAAACACATGCACACACGCGACAAAACATTATGCACACACGCGACAACACGCGACAAAACACATACGCATCAATACAATTACAACACGCATTAAAACACACGCACACACGCGACAACACGCACAAAACACATGCAATACGCGACAACACGATACACAAAACACATGCACACACGCGACAAACACTACGCACACACGACAACACGCAGACAAAACACATGCACACACACGACAACACGACAAAACACATGCACACACGACAAAAACACATGCACACACGACAACACGATACACAAAAACACAGGTACACACGCACAACACACAGGCACACACGCACAAAACACATGCACACACGCACAAAACACAGACGCACACTTAAATACATACATACTAACAAATGTTAACCTATTACCTGTGCAAACATAACACATTTAGCCTTAACAAAAATAAATCTGCAGCTTACTAAAAAATAAAAAAGTAAAGGTAAACAAGGTGATCACCTATGTCCTGGCACATATAACTATTAAAAAAGGACATTTTATTTTATGACTATATAAGCAAACAATAGGCCTACATGAAAACAGGTTTATTCTGTCTTTATTGTTTGTTTTATCACCTTAAATGTCGGTATATGTTTCTTCAAAAATGCAACATTTTGAGATAATTAGCATTTTTTTATTAGCACCCAGATCAAATTCAGAGCTTCTCATCATTTGATATGATATCATGTATTGGCTCAGCCCTAAGCCAAACACGCGCACACACAGCGATATGTCACAAAGAAACACAGAAGAAATAAACATACACATACTGAAGATGAAAGAAAAAAGAAACCCGGGTAACATATTACACAGACTATACATTTCAATAAGGAGTAGTTAACAATTTACATTTAAAATAATATTAATAAATAACCCAAAAGCCTTGACATCAGCTGGTGTAGATATTAAAGAGAGTCAGAACATTGCCTCTTTACACAACCAGATCACAGCCTGTGACTCGATACTGGAGGTAAGAGTACTCAAGACTTTGACACTTGATAATGTACAATAGACTTCTTTTCATGTAGAAATATGATGTTGAGTTAAAAGAGACTGTATCTAGGATCTCTTATTCTCATTATTTTTCTTTTTTTATCTTTAAAACTTTACGATGTCATCAGTGGGGTTTTCCAGCTGTGTGGGGAGTAAAATAATTCATGAGTGATCTGATTGACATGAATGACATAAAAGTCATGGAACTTCTTATAGCATGCCCCCTGCCAAGAGTTTTTCTTGGGACCGATCAGTAAATCAGAGATGGTAGAACTAACTATGTAAGATGTGCATTTGTCTATCTGTCCAGCGTATGGAGGGTATGTTGAGCAGTTTTCAGAGTGACTTGTCGTCCATCAGCAGTGAGATTCAGACACTACAGCAGCAGTCCGTCAGTATGAACATGAGGCTGAAAAACAGACAGGCCGTCCGCAGTCAGCTCAGCCAGCTGGTGGATGAACTGGTCGTCCCAAGCACCATGATCTCGTAAGAAAAAATCACATATTTTTATGGCAGGTACAATTGACGACAAAAAGATTTGCATGCGCAGGCTAATATTTTGTGAAGGTGTATGTGACACTGCAAACATAAAATAAATTTGCATGCGCAAAATACATTTTCAAGTTATATGCCAAACAGAATTTGCACCATTGTACTGTGTAAAGTCATGGTATGCAAAACTGCAACTTCATGTTATCAAGAAATACATGTGACCTGTATTCTTCTGACCTGTCCACACTGGCACTTTTGGCATGTTTCGTTTTTGCATTGAAATAAGACCAAAAGCTTTGCAAGGTAAACGGTGATTTGCGAGCAAAAACTGGTGTTAAGAAATGGAAAAAGGATTTCATGTGAAGAATATCTCAACCTTAAGTTTAATTTACTTACTAAGCCCTTTTCACTACAAAAAATGACTATAAAGTAAAAAATAAAAATTATAGAAAAAAAATAAAACAAAATGCAGCTTCCAAAAATGAACAAGTATGTTTTCAATCAAGATTTAAAAATGTCAATTGAGGGTACAGGTGTAATGTCAGGTAGAAGGGTATTCCACAGTTTCGGCACGATCCCCTTTAGTTTTCAAGCGAGTTTTCGGAACTGAGAGCAGTTAAGCATTTTTGATGTCTACCAGAAGACAATGCAGCTTTTCCAAAACTGTAATACTCTCTTTAAAATCCATTCCCAAAACATCGGAGTCATTATCTACATGGACATTAAAATCACCACCGACAAGAACTGTCTGTGAACGAGTCTGTGATGATGCCCTGGTGCCCTATATACAGTAGACAGAAGAGATTTTAAGAATGTTTTATCATTTACATTAGATGACAATATATTAAGTACCATAGTTTCAAAAGAATTGTATTTAATATTAGACGCCTGAGTAATGTTAAAGTTATTACTGTAAAGTGCAGCAACACCTCCCCCTCTGTCCTTTAGACGAGACTCATGTTTATAACAGTAGTCTTGGGGAATAGACTCATTCAAAGTGATATAATCATCTGGCTTCAGCCATGTTTCTGTTAGACAAAGCACATCTAATTCACGATCTGTGATCATATCATTAACAAAAAGTGCTTTATTAGTGAGTGATCTAATATTTAGCATGCCAAGATGTATTAATTGTTTATCTAGATTTTGTTTGTTTTTCGTTTGTTGAACATTTATTAAATTACTCTTGCAAGGTTTGCGCAGTTTTAAAAAAAAAATTGCTAGTCCGGGGGACAGACACAGTCTCTATATTGTGATATTTAGAAGACAGAATATCTATGTTCTATAAATTATCTGTGTTATGTGACATGTGATGGCTGGCAGACGGTTGGTTAAGCCAGTCTGTCTGCTCCCTGACCTGGGCCCCAGTTAGTCAAGGTTTAACATTAACATTAAGACTATGTGTCATATTTCTAGATAAAAGAGCAGCTCCACCCCAAGAGGGATGAAAACCTCTTTTCGACAGTTCAGGTTTGCCCCAAAATATTTTTTCCAATTATCTATGAAGCCTATATTTATTTGCATGTTCAGTGATGAGAGTCTTCTATATATCTTGTCACCACAATAAGCAGGGTGTTACGGGTTGCTGTACCGTGCACCAACAGGAAACAGGAAACTTGGAGCCAGGAATAAACAAGAAGAGAACTTTACTGAGAAATAGGAATATCCAACACAATACACATCTTAACATAACATTATCACCAGACCGGGAACAAAGGAAAACACAGGCTATAAATAGGGTCCATTGATGAGGGTGCACAGGTGCGGGTGATAATACACAACGAGTGATGGAGAACAGGTGAGTGGAGTGCAAAGGATTATGGGGAATGGAGTCCAGGGGAACACATAGGGCTGTGACAGTACCCCCCCTCCCGGAAGGCGCGTCCTCGCGCCGCAGAAGGACCAACAGAGGAGGGAGGGAGGGGACCAGGGCATATTACAGCTTCTGACATCGTACTTGCGAGTTCACATACCTCCTAATATTATCCTTTGTGATCTCCGCTTGAGTCGAACATCATTTTTGCCGACGTGAATAATAATCTTACTGAATTTACGATTAGAAAGTGCATGGAAGGCTACAGCTTTGATCAGAGCTTTGATTACAAATGGTTTGCTCTTGTCATCTAAACGTTGCTGCATCGTATTACTTGTATTGTTAGATCTTAGTGCTGATTTTGACACCATTGATCACAGCTTACTTTTAAATAGACTTAAAAATTACATTGGCATTAGTGGAATAGCATTAGAATGGTTTAAATCATACTTATCTGAACGCTTTCAATTTGTAGCAATAAACAATGAGGAATTTTACCGATCACAAGTTGAGTACCACAGGGATCGGT
Source organism: Beaufortia kweichowensis (assembly GCA_019155185.1). Classification (NCBI taxonomy): domain Eukaryota; kingdom Metazoa; phylum Chordata; class Actinopteri; order Cypriniformes; family Gastromyzontidae; genus Beaufortia; species Beaufortia kweichowensis. The sequence goes on along the minus strand of CM032809.1, from coordinate 16,174,085 downwards.
TTTAGGGCCACTACTCTTCGCCCTGTACATGTTACCCCTAGGAGCCATAATTAAGAGACACAGAGTTAATTATCACTGCTATGCTGATGATACTCAACTCTAGATCTGTTTGAGGCCTCACGAAGCACAGCAGTTCACCAAAATGATGGAATGTATAGTTGACATAAAAAGCTGGATGAGTAGCAACTTTCTGTTGTTGAACTCTGTCAAAACAGAGGTGTTAATCATTAGACCGATAACTGCCACACACATTCACCAAGAATATTATTTAACCATTGACGGTTGTTCCATTAAGCCTTCGTCATCAGCTAGGAATCTGGGCGTTTTATACGATAGTACTCTGTCATTTGAAAGCCATGTTGCCAATAGGGATGCAACGATTATAGATTTTGTTGGTACGATTATAGTCTGAGGAATAATCACGGTTTCACGGTTATCACGATTATGCATTCATTAGTTTCACAACACTATTAGTTTATAAAATCACATGAAAACTCCTTATATTTTAAAGTGTTATTTATTGCTGCCTTTTGAAACAGACATGAACTCAGTAACCAAATAATACAGCAAACAAACAAAATTCCATTTCTCTCTTTGGAATTAAAGAAAAGTGAAAAAAGGTTTTTGACTTCAACATAAGTAATACTTTGTGTCGGAGCCTGTGGGTGAGTGGACAGCCCATCGCTCCAACCCGTTACCCTCTCTCTCCTCCAAAATCACTTCCTGTCTCTCTACACTGATAATAAATAACAATCAAAATAAAAAATAGTCTGTCTATTTGGAATTAAATATAAGCTACATACTAAGTATTTCCCTTTTAAAGAAAACAAATGCAGTCAAAGGCTGCTGGACTGAAAGGCTCTTTTGATCAACTATATTACAAAATTGTTTTGTATTTTCATTTTGTGTATTTTTTCCCACAACTTTTTGGACCAGAGTAGAAACATAGTGAAAAAAAAAAAACTCAAGCTGGCTTTTGACTTCAACAGTATATCTGCCTTTTAATACAATACAATGAAAATCAATAAAAAGAAACAAGGTTCAGATCTCTGGATCAAACTGCCGACTTCAGGCGCTTCTTTGGAGGAAACAGAGTTTCTGTCATTGTTAATTCAGTGTGTGTGTGTAATAGCCTCTCGCGTCTCTGATAAACTCAGAACTTTAAACTGCCGCACCACTGGCATAACAGTTTCTGTTCCGTGCGACAGAAACACGGTGTTGTGGAGCCTTTACAATTAATTAACCGTGACGATTTAAAGAGCGGTTAATAGTGAAATCGGTTAATTGTTGCATCCCTAGTTGCCAACATTTGTAAAATTGTAAAATGTGTTTTTCATCTAAAAAATATATCCAAATTACATCACATGCTGTAGTTATCAAGTGCAGAAAAGTGAATTCATGTATTCATGACATCTAGACTTGATTATTGTAATGCATTATTAGGTGGTTGCCCTAATGGCCTATTACAAAAGCTGCAATTAGTTAAAAGTTCAGCAGCTAGAGTTCTTAAAAGAACAAAAAACACTGTACTGGTTACCCGTCACGCAACGTATTAACTTTAAGATCCTACATGGTTTAGTTCCTCAGTAATACATTTTAGTCATTCATGTTCACTGCGCTCTCAGGACTCTGGCCTGTTGGTAATACCTAAAATTTCAAAATCAAGTGCTTGGGTTTAAAAACCGAACACATTGTGAAATGACACCGGACAAACTCGTCACGTATTTAAAAACTGAACACATTGTGAATTGACACCGGACAAACTCGTCACGTATTTAAAAACTGAACACATTGTGAATTGACACCGAACAAACTCGTCACGTATTTAAAAACTGAACACATTGTGAATTGACACCGAACAAACTCGTCACGTATTTAAAAACCGAACACATTGTGAATTGACACCGAACAAACTCGTCACGTATTTAAAAACACCGGCCAAAGTGTTGTGCATTTACAAACTGAACACATTGTAAACTGACACTGAACAAACACGTCACGTATTTAAAAAATGAACACATTGTTAACTGACACCGGAATAACACGTTGCATAGGGGTGTGCAAGATGTATCGTGTGTGATATTATCGATATTGTTGTTTTAACGATAAGCAAAATCATATTATCGAGTATATCCTAGCAGTCCCTTCAGACTTTACACTTATGAAAGACAATACAATGGTGCCAATCCTGTTGTTTTAGGCATATAACTTGATTTACACCTTTACATAACTTATTTTGTACTTGCAAAATCATTTTAGGCTGGCAATGTCACATACACTTTCACAAATTTTACCCTGCGCAGGCAAATCTTTTTGTCGTCAATTTACCTTTATAAATGATTCTCTACTCTTATTAAATAGCAAAATGTTATTTATAAATTATGTTTATGTCAGCAATTTATGTTTACATTTATGCATTTGGTGGACACTTTTTTTGGCAAATGCTGTCCCAGTGGATAAGAACGTCTGTGTGTGTGTGTGTGTGTGTGTGTGTGTGTTTCCAGTGTGATTTTGGACAGTCCCGTCACAGAGCAGGAGTTTCTGGAGCAACTTCACGAACTCAATAACAAGATTAACTTTGCTAAAGAGCTCAGCTTCAGAGAGACCCTCGCCTGCTCAGATATACAGGACATTGTTGATCGCCTCAAAATCAAAGTGAGAAAAACTCTTTAGTAGGTGATGGTTAAGAGGTGAAGCGTGTCATTTTTCTTTCCGGCTAACAACACAATTGTTTGCTTAATGATTACAAAAATGGTAACTGTTTTTATAAAATGTGAGTCAGTTTGACACACATAAAACTAAACACATCTACATAGAAAAACTGCAATAACAATTAGTTCAGTGTCTATGGAGGTAAATTGCTGACAGAAATTTGCATGTGCAGGGAAACTTTTGTGAAAGTGTACATGACAGTGCAAGCCTAAAATAAATTTGCATGCGCAGAATAAGTTTTGGTGTAAATCAAGCTTAAGACAACAGGATTTGCACCATTGTACTCTCTTTAAGTGTGAAGTCATGTGTTACAAAACTGCAACTTCATATTAACGTGATGTGTATTCTTCTGACCAGTCCGCACTGACACGTTTGGCTTGTTTTTGCCCTGAAATGCAGCCAAAAGCCTTGGAAATGAGGGAGGGTGGGCCTAGGTAAACTAAGTCCAGGAAGTACACTTTTTTATGTAGTTGGATAAAAATATATCCCCAGCTAGAGTACCCCCCAGTGAATCTTGCCCATTTTCAGCACTTAGTTAAAGTATTGTGTTGAATATTGATAGGAAGAGCAACGCATGATCCTGAGACCTACTAACTTGGTAATTGTAGGCATTTTATTGTAGGCTTGCAATGTCAGGTACACTTTCACAAATTTTACCCTGCGCCAGCAAATATTACTGTCGTCAATTTACCTATATGCAGTATCTCACAGCAGTAAATATGTTATTATATCTTTTCATGTGACAACACTGAAGAAATGACACTTTGCTACAGTGTAAAGAGTCCTTGTATAACAGTACCTGTCCCTCAAACTGACTCAACACACAGCCATTAATGTCTAAACCGCTGGTTTTACCAGAGCTTCACAGGTTGACACTCTTCCACTCCTCCATGATGACATCACAGAGCTGGTGGATGTTAGAGACCTTGCGCTCCTCCACCTTCCGTTTGAGGATGCCCCACAGAGGCTCAATAGGGTTTAGGTCTGGAGGCCTGCTTGGCCAGTCCATCACCTTTACCCTCAGCTTCTTTAGCAAGGCAGTGGTCGTCTTGGAGGTGTGTTTGGTGTCGTTATCATGCCCTGCGGCCCAATCTCCGAAGAAAGGGGATCATGGTCTGCTTCAGTATGTCAAGGTACATGTTGGCATTCATGGTTCCCTCAATGAACTGTAGTTCCCCAGTGCCGGCAGCACTCATGCAGCCCCAGACCATGACACTCCCACCACCACGCTTGACTGTAGGCAAGACACACTTGTCTTTGTACTCCTCACACACGCTTGACATCATCTGAACCAAATAAGCTAACTTGGTCTCATCAGACCACAGGACAGGTTCCAGTCAGAACAGTCCTCGACCAAAGAAGTTGAGTGCACATGCTCATCGTCATATCCAGAGGTTGTGTTTGGGAAATAGATGTATGAGTGCTTTCAGCATTGCTGCAGAGGTTGAAGGGGTGGAGGATCAGCCTGTCAGTGCTCAGATCATACACCACACACTGCATCAGATTGGTCTGCATGGCTGTCATCCCAGAAGTCAGCATCTCCTAAAGATGATGCACAAGAAAGGCCACAAACAGTTTGCTGAAGACAAGCAGACTAAGGACATGGATTACTGGAACCATGTCCTGTGTTCTGAGTCCTGGTAAACCGCTGTATGGTCTTGGCCAGCGTGCTGCAGCTCAGTTTTAGGGTCTTGGCAATCTTCTTATAGCCTATGCCATCGTTATGTAGAGCAACAATTGTTTTTTTCTTTTTTCTTTGTATTCAACAAATAACTTCATTTCCAAAAAAGAACAAACTTAAGAAGAATTTAAATTCTTGAAAAAATGTCTTTAAGTTAGGATAACCTTACAGTCGTCTTAAATCTTAAAAGGCTTAGGGTTAGGGGAAAAAAAATACATATAAAAATATACATATATCCCTGCCCCAGCACTTTTGAAAAGAGGGATTAAAGGGGTTAGGGTTTGAGAGGGGAGGGTTAGGACACTAAGGGTTATGGGAATCAGGAAAAGGGTAAAGGGTGGGGGTTAGGTTAGGGTTAGGAAAGGGTTTGGGGGAGGGTTAGGATTAGGGAAGGGATGGGATGGGGAGAGGGGGTTAAGGTTAGGGATAGGGTTAGGAATGGGATGGGGGTGGGTTAGGTTTAGGGATGGGGTAGGGTTAGGGTAGGGGGTGGGTTGGGGTTAGGAATGGGGTAGGGGGTAGGTTGGGTTTAGGGAAAGGGTAAGAGATAGGTTTGGTAATTGGGAGTCCCTCTTTCCTCCGGCACCAGAGCAAGGTTGGGCGCTGTCCTTCCCACCATTCCAACAGACACCTCTCTAGGTCTCATTGAGGCCCTGGGGATACCAGGTGTTTCACCTCAAGATCCATTGTCTTTCAGCAACTAGTCTGTCCCGTAAATTCCAAGACTGGTTGCTTTGGAGACCCATGACTCTCAAAGAAGACAGTCCATGCTGAATAAAATGTTTGACTATATGTGTGTCCGTCTCTTTTCTGTTTTTAATGTTATATACGTGTTGATATAGTCTTGTTTGTATTGAATTTTTAGTTTGTCCGACATATTGCATCAGACATTTATCACATGAAATTAGGTAGATACAATTAGTTGTTTGGGGGGTCATTTATGAAGTTGATTTTGAAAATTGTTTTCGTAGATCTATTCGAAATCCAAGATTTATGTTGGAAAAATGTGCATTTACTTTGTGCCCGAACCGGATTTAATGAAGCCAGTTTGCTTTTAACTAAATAATCTTTCAAGTTTTTATTCCTCCTGTAAGCGGCAATGATTTTGTGGTGTTGAAGATAGGGAGTATTTGAAAGAAATTTCTCATAATTTGTTTTAAGCAACCGATTCAATTGTACACTCATCTCTGAGTACGTAGAAACCATTGGTATTATTTTTAAATTAATATCTGAATTTTGTTTAGTTTTAAGAAAGGTTTTTAGGGATGTTCTCAGAAAAGATCGAGAATATCCTCTCTTTCTCAGGGCCGAGAATAAGGTTTTTGTTGCCTCATAAAACTGCTCCTTATCAGAGCTTAGGGTTAGGGTTAGGGTTATGTTTTTGACATTTAATGAATTGTTTAAAATTTGACAATCAGTTGTAATTTTGACTGTTTACTTCCCTCAGATTAATTTAGTTATGAGGAATTGTAACACTAATGAGTCACATGACACGGGGAGAGAAAATGGCTAGACATTTTCACTTAGGGGTGTACTCACTTTCATGGCCAGCGGTTTAGACATTAATGGCTGTTTTAGTTTGAGGGGACAGCAAATGTACACTGTTATACAAGCTGTACACTCACTACTTTACATTGTAGCAAAGTGTAATTTCTTCAGTGTTGTCACATGAAAAGATATAATAACATATTTACAAAAATGTGAAAGTGTGTGTATTTACTTCTGTGAGATACAGCAAGTGTCATTACATAGAAATGTTTGGCAGCATAATTGTATTGAATGTATTCAGATATTGCTTGAAGCTAAATTACTGTTATGGTCTGCATATCATAGTTTATGTCTAATCATATGTTTTTATCATAAGTAATGGGCATCTACTGTTCTCAGGCTGTCTCAAAAATCCGTGAGTTTATTCTGCAGAAAATCTACTCATTCAGGAAGCCCATGACCAACTATCAGATCCCCCAGAACACGTTACTCAAGTACAGGTACAAAATGTGTTACACAAGTACAAAACACTTTACTCATGTACAAAACCAGCAGAAGGGTGTACTATACCAGGCCCTTAAAGAGCACCTGTTATGATTTTGCTGGTTTTACCTTTCCTTTAGTGTGTTAGTACCTATGTGTAAATGATCTGCAAAATTACAATCCTAAAATCCATGATGAAGCGAGTTGGCATTTCTAATTAAAATGAATTTTCAATACAACGAACACAAGGACTTTAGTCCTCAACATGAGGACATGCTTTGGTTCACCAAATCTGTTTACGGAGGCCGGGGCACTTCAGAGCAACACCTCCATAGTAGGAAAAAAGACGTGCGCTTGTCATAGTAGGAAAAATGCACACGCTAACAAAGAGTGAGGCTTACACTTCTTTCACACACTAGCTGATCTCGGTTGATGACCAATCAAAATAGACTAGGCCAGTTTGACCAATCAGAGCGCTTTGGAGGCGGGCGCTTCATAGAGACCAGAAGAAAGTGTTTGGCAGAGCTCAGGAGATTTACACTGCAATAATGTAAAATAGGAGAAAAATGATGTGTTTTTTAACAATTGAACATGAAAACCTATTCTATTACACCTCAAAAACAATATAAAGACTTTGTAAAGGGGCAAAATAGGTGCTCTTTAACATCATTTGATCCCCATGATGCATAGAAACCTGTACACACGCACAAACACACACACACACATCAAATGCAAACAGATTTGTCTGAACTGTCTGAAACATTTATGATGAAGTCAGGGAAACAGTTGTCTCAATGTAACTTAAGGTGTTTGTTTAGTCACAAGATCTGATCACATTAGCCCTGTTTTTACTATCGAGCCTAGTCAGAATCGACACGGAAGCATATGTATCGATGTGCCTATAGTCAGGACGAGGTATCGCAGTATTGATGGTTTGAGCACAGCTCTATCACTGACCCTGAATATGAACATTAGTTGTAGTTGATCGCCTCAGCTAACACCACAGTTAACGGTCAATGGAAACAACACAATTAAGCCTAAATGTTTATTTAAAATCCTTTCTGTATTTTTGTTGCCTGGGATGCAGAATTACTGGAGTATAAATGTGATTGTGGTTACATGCAGGTTCTTCTATCAGTTCCTGTTGGCTAATGAGAGGACGGTTGCTAAAGAGATCAGAGATGAGTATGTGGACACCATGAGCAAAATCTACTTCAGTTACTTCAAATCATTGTCACAGGTTTGGAGAGCAGGAGCCATGTGAGCCGAACTTCTGGAGGTTCAGGCGGAAGAGAGCCGGGTGCGAGTGTTCCATAGACTGCTGAAAGTGCAGGTGAGTGACATGGACTGATGTTTAGTGATATAGTGAACCCTTGAGAGAACCCAAACTCCATTAATGAATGTTTATATATATATATATGGAGAAAAATCCTTGAGAGAACCCAAACTCCATTAATGAATGTGTATATATATATATATATATATATATATATATATATATATATATATATATATATATATATATATATATATGGAGAAAAACCCTTGAGAGAACCCAAACTCCATTAATGAATGTATATATATGTGTGTGTGTGTGTGTGTGTGTGTGTGTGTGTGTGTGTGTGTGTGTGTGTGTGTGTCACGGTTCCACCCTGCATCTCCCTTCTGATCTTCACTTCCCATAATGCATTGCACCTCACCGCACCTGTTCCCCAACACCAGCCTCCATTTTTGATCACCTGCACCTGTCATTCATTACCCGGACTTCTATTTATACTCTGTGTTTGTGATGTTTCCTGGTGCGGTATTGTTGTTGTTACTTTGCGTGTCATTTTGCTACCTGTTTGTTACCTGTTGTTGGATTCCTGTACGTTACCTGTATTGATACCTGTGCGCTGGTTTAATGTTACCAGTCAAGGATTGGATTTCTGTTCGCCTTACCTGAGTCAAGTAAAGCTTGATCTTGATTTTACTCTTGTGTCTGATCTCGTACCTGGACCGCTAACAATATGGAGAAAAAATCCTTGGGAGAACCCAGACTCACTTGGAGGGTCAATGGTCATAAATATTGATATGTCTCACACCTGAGAGACAAAGACTCAACCCCTAATGAGCCTATCAAAGAGAAATGTTGTGGAGGAGACAGAAAAAAAGAATGTGAGGAGATTTAAAGATTAAATGTTTTATTTGTAGTTTATTTACACAATAGTGCACGTTCATCAAAATATAAATAATGAGTGTCAGAGGCACATTTTTGAGCACAAAGTTACATGTTTGTGTCATTTTGAAACTGAAGAAGTGAACATTATATGCTTTGCTGATCCAGTGATGCAGATCTACAATCCTAAAAGATAATTGTAAAGAATTGTTAAACATATTTTGTGTACATGCACGTGTACATGTACATGTACATACATAACTTATGTGTATCGTTTAAGGAAATTTGTAAACAAGCTAAAAAAACAAATTCTTAGGGATGGGAAGAATGCTATGGTTTAAATCCTTAAGTTTGGTGTTTTTGACCATATGTATAATCTCAGTTTTTTTTCCCTTTTGTTTTCTGTTGAACTCAAATACAGTAATACTATGAGTCAGCTAAAAATTGGAAATTGTAATTTAAATGGAGCTAGAGATGTTCGTAAAAGGATGACGTTGTATGAGTTTATAAATCAGAAGTCTGTTGATGTCATGTTTATACAAGAAACTCATAGTGACAAAATAAATGAGGTGGACTGGAAAAGAGAGTGGGGAGGTCAACTTTTTCTTAGTCATAATTCCTCTATTAGTGGAGGTGTTGCAATTTTAGTTAATAAAAATGTGACTCCAGTATCTTATGAATTTGTTGAAATTGAAAAAGGTCGTTTTTTAAAAGTTATTGTTAAATTTGAAAAAGTTGTTATGGATTTTTTAAATATTTATGCTCCTAATAGTGGAGCGGAAAAAGTTTTGTTTTTAAATTTAGTTAATACCACTCCGAAGAGCCTAAATACAGATGAATTTTTTGTTTTAGGTGAAGATTTTAATTGTACTGAGAATGATAAAGTGGATCGAAATCATTTAGAACCACATGTTGTGTCTCAAAGGGTTATAAAGCAATTAGTTCAAACTTTTGATCTCTGTGATATTTGGAGGAATATGCATGAAAAATTAAGACAATTTACATGCATTGTAAAGATAACTCATTATCTTTAGCACGTCTTGATCGTTTTTACAGCTTTAAACACTAACTTAATATTTTTAAATCTTGTCAAATTATTCCTGTAGGATTCTCAGATCACAGTGCGCTTCTTTGTTCTGTATTAGTGAATAATGTGAAATCAAATAGTGCCTATCGGCATTTTAATACATCTTTGCTTGATGACCAAAATTTTAAAGATACTTTTATTTTTTCTGGGATGTTTTTAAACAACAAAAGTATTTATATAGCTCTTTACAACAGTGGTGGGATTGCAGGAAAGTACAAATTTAAAGCTTTTGCCAGCAATATACTCTTAATGTTACAAGAGAAATAACTCGATCATTGAATATTAATGAGATATTTAATTTGTACAGTTTGTCTGCATCTACAAGTAAAAAGGAACATATTGAAGCTCTGAAAAAAAAACTTTATTGGCAAATCTGTTGGACATTAAAGCACAGGGAGCTTTGGTTCGCTCACGTTTCCAGAAAGTCTCACAAATGGATGCACCTTTCAAGTTTTTCTTTAGTATGGAGAAAAAAAAATAGTCAAAGCAGAATAATTCATTCCTTGGTTTCTGATACAGGAAAGACATTAACTGAAACTTCTGAGATAAGAAAAGTTGCAGTACAGTTTTATAAAAAACTATATACAGCTGATTTAATGAATGATAAGATGATTACCAGTAGTTTTTTTTTTTTGAAGGATTGCCAAAACTCAATGACGAGAGCAATGAAAGTTTGAAACTACCTTTGACTGCACAAGAACTTTATACAGCAATGATGAGTATGGAGAATGGGAAATCCCCTGGCATTGATGGGTTACCTATTGAATTGTATAAAACATTCTGGGCCATCCTTGGAGAAGATCTCTTATCTGTGTTTGATGAAAGCCTGATTAAAGGTTTTCTTCCACTTAGTTGCAGAAGGGCTGTTATCACTCTATTGCCCAAAAAAGGTGATCTCCAAAATATAAAAAATTGGAGACCTGTTTCTCTTTTGTGCTCTGAGTATAAGATCCTCTCCAAAACTTACAAGAATAAGTAAAATAATAGGGAAGGTGATACATTATGACCAAACGTATTGTATACCAAATAGATCTATTTTTGATAATATAACTCTAATAAGAGATGTTTTAGAAGTTTCAAATCTTTTTGGTATTAATACTGGCCTTATTTCTTTGGATCAAGAGAAGGCTTTTGATCGGGTTGAACATCTTTTTTTTGTGGCATACTTTACAAGCCTTCAATTCTAGTTTTATTGATATGATCAGAGCAATGTATTGCAAAATTGAGAGTGTGATCAAAATGAATGGTGGTTTGTGTACCCCTTTTAAAGTGCAGAGAGGGGTTAGACAAGGTTGTGCCATGTCTGGGTTATTGAATGTGCTGGCTATAGAACCCCTGCTTTTTATGTTACGAAACAAGTTAAAGGGTTTAACATTGCCACAGTGTAACACTACTTTTCAATTATCTGATAATGTGATTGTTTTTATAAATGATAATGATGACGTTAAAAGGTTACAACAAATTGTTAATGATTTTAAGGAAATTTCATCAGCAACTGTAAATGGGGGGAAAAGTGATGCTTTGTTGATTGGGAAATGGGTTGGAGGATATCCCATTTTACCTGGGGGGGCAAAGAGATGGGTAAAAATATCTTGGTGTTTTCCTTGGCAATTAATCTTTCATGCAGAAGAACTGGGAAGGAATGGCAGATAATGTAATAGGACGTTTGAAAAAATGGAAATGGCTGCTTCCTCAATTGTCTTTCAAGGGAAGAACACTCATTGTCAACAATCTTGCTGCTTCTTCTCTGTGGCATAGACTGGCTTGCGTTGACCCTCCTGTTGGGTTTTTATCAAAAAGCAGAAATTGTGGACTTTTTTTGGGACAATTTACATTGGATCCCTCAAAGTGTCCTGTTTCTGGCTAAAGAAGATGGAGGCAAAGGTCTAGTGCATTTGACAAGTAGATGTGCTGCTTATCGTCTTCAGTTTTTGCAGAAATTTATGCTGGGATCTGAAAGACTGGTATGGAGACCAGTGACTCAATGCATTCTACACAGAGTAAATGGTTTTGGCCTGGACACTGTTTTGTTTTTAATGGATTTCAACTTGATTTTAGAGGAATTCCTGCTTTCTACCGAAGTCTTTTTAAAATATGGAGTCTGTTTAAGCATCAGTGGATGGAACCATTAAAGTCCCTATATTGGCTACTTGAAGAGCCTATTGTGTGTGGATCACGTTTTGATGTATCTGGTGAAGAAATACCAGGTCTTAAAGACCTTTGTTGTATAGAAATGGATCTCTACAATTGAAACATATTATAAACAATGCATGTTCTGAATTTAAAGATGTAGAAACAATTTCAGCATTTTTAAAAGTAAAGTCTGCACGATTCATTAAAGTTTTTTAAATAAACTGCAAGGGGCTTTGAATGTACAAGAAAGAACTTTACTTGAGGAGTACAATAAGAAATGTATATTTCCGGATTATGAAGATTTCCTCCCAGACATAAGTATTGTACCTGATTTTACCTCATCAACTTGCACTAATCCCTTGCTGAAAAAAGACACTGATGAACAAATTGATTTTTTTGCAGTTAATGGGAAAGTATTGTACAGAAGTATTGTGAAAGTGACAAATATTAAATGGTTAAAGAATAGAAATGATACTGTATGGAGCAGTTAATTCTTTTGTGGCAATGTTGAACCCAGTTGTAAGTGAAAATGAAAGAGAGACTGTGTTTCATTGTTTTATGTATTGTAATAGATAATAGATTTTTGTAATAAAACGATTGTCAAAATTAAAAAAAATTCTCTCTCTCAATTTCAATTTCAATTTAAGTGTGCTTTATTGGCATGACAAAAATTGTACAATTGTATTGCCAAAGCAATTGCAGCTGGGCTGCATACAAATAGTGCAAATTATGTACAAAGAAAAAGTTAAAATAAAAGTAACATGTATCTATAGAATTAAATAGAATAAAAAATTTAAAGAATAAAAGCAAAATATACATTTAAGTAAAAACACTGTCCGAATGTCTGTATATTTTGTGCATTCTGTTAGGAAGTGCAGTTCTGTCTCGATCTGGTTCAGATCGCAGTGTTGACACAACATGTTTTTCTGTGTCTGCCCGTCTCTATAGTCAGCTTGTGTCCACTGAGTCTGTATCTCATCAACGTGGCTCTCAGTTTTTTATCTGACACTGTGTACAGATAGTCTGCCATACAATATTCTCTATTGAGGGCCAAATAACATTTCATTTTACTTTGTTGTTGTGTTTGATGTTTCCAATGACTAATGTAATTTTCTTTCATTTGTGCTGTAATTAGATTTAATTTAATTTTGTCAGTATTGTTGTGATTCAGATCTTCAGTGTGATGATTGTCAGTAGATGTTAGTGAAGTTCTGGATCAGATGGTTTCTTTGCTCATCTCTTGGTATTTCAGGGCTTTATAATGATATGAGCGGGGTCACTGAGTTTTAGATGTTTCCAGAATTTGATTGCTCTTTTTTGTATTTTTATGATTAGTGGATATTTGCATGTGTTATTTGTTGTGTGTCTGTGCACATGTAATATATTTTTACAGAGTTCTGCATGCAGGCTCTCAATCGGGTGTTTTTCCCATTTGATTTGGGTTTGTCAGCGGACCCCACACCTCACTTCCATAGAGAGCAATCGGCTCAATTACTGATTCTAATATTTTCAGCCAAATTCTGGTTGGGATCTCTATAGGACATTGACGTTTAATGGCATAGAAGGGCTTTATCTCTCTGTTCATTCACAGCAGGGTTAAAGTTTCCTGTGGATGTGATTTTTAAACCCAGGTAGTTGTAGTGTGACGTGTGTGTTATCTGGTTAGTGCCTAATGTAAATGTGTGTTGTGTTCCCTGTGATCTGTCTCTCTGTCTCTCTCTCTCTCTCTCTCTCTCTCTCTCTCTCTCTCTCTCTCTCTCTCTCTCTCTCTCTCTCTCTCTCTCTCTCTCTCTCTCTCTCTCTCTGGCTTCCGGTGCGAGCGTGGCGAGCAGGTAGAGTGCTGAGAGTGTGTGTGCGGAGCTGTTTCTCCGGTGACTTTTTCTTCCTTTCTATTTTTCTACTAGTTGAGTTTGTGTCACTGGCTTCGGCCAGTGAGTGAGGATAATGGGGCCGGATGCAAGAGATTTCTCGCAGTTAACACTGAAGAATGGCTGTAAATGTATGCCCGATGCTGCGGTGTTGGTGGAGGACTGTTTAGTTGCTGTGAGCGCGGTGGTCGGCGGCGCAAATATAAGATCTGCTTCCCGAATGAATAAGGCTATTGTATTTTTTCTTAGTGATAGTGTAATGGTAGATGGGTTAATCGAGAGCGGATTAATAATCAAAGACACTTTTGTGCCTGTTTTGTCGTTGTCAAGCCCATCAAAGAAAGTTGTTCTCTCGAATGTACCTCCTTTCATTAAAAATGAAGCACTAGAGCGCTTACTCCAGAGGTATGGCAAATTAGTGAGTCCTATTAGGATGATCCCGCTAGGATGCAAAAATCCTTTAATCAAACATGTAATGTCTTTTCGGCGACAAGTTTTCATGATCTTAAATTCTCATAGCGACCCTTTAAACTTATCAGCGAAATTAAGTATCGATGGTAAGGATTATACAATATTTATTAGTTCAGAGACAATGAGATGCTTTCTGTGTGGTAATTTTGGACATGTTAGACAGTCTTGCCCGTTTCGAGACAAGCCGGCGGGCCCTGATGTGGCCCCAGCTGCAGTTGTGGAGATCAGCGAGGGAGTGACAGACGCTGCGGCGGCCGCTGTGGCCTCACAACCCCAGCCGGCCGAGGCATGTTCTGCACCGAGTGACTCGCTAGGTTCCTCTGAAGACGGCCCGGTGGAGCCGGAGGAGGAGGCGGCTGGCCCGAGCCTTGTGCCCGCGGTGCTGCAGGCAGAGATGGGGCCGAGGCAGGTGTGCTCGCAGGTAACGTCGGAAACGGAGCTTGACAAACCAGCTGCTGATGACCCGATATACCCGAGTCAAGATGAGTTTTCATCTCAAGAACTGGGGGAGTTAAAGTTACAGACGGATTTTGATAATGAATATGAGGACATTGAAATCGCTGAAAGTGACGCAACGGACTTCGAGCCTACCTCTGGCGGTAAGACCAAACTTTACTCTGTTCTGGAGATTAATCGGTTTTTTAGATGCTACGAAGGGGTCTCGAAAACCCAAGATTGAGTCATATTTTCCTGATCTAAAGCTGTTTGTAGTTTCTTGCACCATGGCGATGAGAAAAGCCTCTTTTGCTGAGCTTGATAAACCTAAACGGTAAATCTTCTTAAAAAGCTGCTCGGTAATGTAAGGAGTGGTTTAAATCCACACAGTAAAAAATGAATATGTTTTGGTCAATTCGGGATTGCTTTTTTATATTGGCTTGGTTGGGTGTTTTTTTCATTTTTCTTTTTATGGTGCCTTTAAGAATCTGCTCTTTAAACGTCAATGGGTGTCGTGATGCTATGAAAAGAACTAGTCTGTTTGATTACATTACTTTAAAGAGCGCTAGAGACGCATACAGATGTAAACAATCAGATACAGTGGCTGAGTGAATGGAAGGGCACGGCAATATTGAGTCATGGCACTAGTCTGAGTGCAGGGGTCGCTGTTCTGCTGTCTCCTGAATTTAAAGAGCACTCTGTAGAGGTTTTTGAGTTATTTTCTGGTCGATTGTTGAGGGTTGATATTACTATTCACTGTATTAATTTTTCTTTTTTTAATGTTAGGGTTAGGGTTATATATATAGTAATACCCCAATATTGGGTCAGAACGGGTTATTATCTTCAACCAACTTAATGATGCCTTAGGTGAAGTCGCACATGACAGGACAGTGGTTCTGGCGGGGGACTTTAACTGTACGTTGGACCATACAATGGACAGAAACCACGAGGAACCACATAGTCAGTCAGCTAGTGTGCTTCATTCTTTGATTAATTTTCATGGGAGGGAAGTCTTCCCCCAGGTCAGACAATACACTTGGTTGAAAGTGAACTCCAACATGGTTTCTGGTGCCAGGTTGGATAGGATTTACGTACAGAAGAATACAAGGGATAAGTTCTATAATTGTTGTATTTTTCCCACAGCCCTATCTGACCATCACTTTCTATCTATTGATGTCACTATAGCACAGAGCACTTATAATCATTCATATTGAAAATTCAATACCAGATTACTACAAGATCACAACTTTGTGCACTCTTTCACTTATTTCTGGGAGATCTGGTGAGAGAGGAGAAAACAGTATAAGTCCCTGAGCCAGTGGTGGGATATCGGTAAAGTTCAAATTAAATAGTTTTGCCAGCGTTACGCTGCTTACAACAAAGACTTACTGGACAGTAAGATGGCACAGCTGGAGCAGGAAATCCTACACCTTAATATAGATGGAGACATTATGGATACCACTGACATTTTACAACGCAACAAGTGGTTTTTGCAAAATATGCTAGAGACAAGGGCCCAAAATGCGCTTATCCGGGCAAGATTTTTATCCTTTAACAGCATGGATGTTTGAAACTCCCAGAGGGAAGAAAAGTCACTGATAGTCACGAAATTATTTCTCATGTCTTGTCATTTTATGAAGACCTTTATAGAGCTGAGCATTGTGATGGGGAGATGGCCGACCTCCTCCTCCAGGATTTACCTCAGTTCTCAGAAGAGGAAAAATCAGAACTTGACAAAATGCTGACTTTTGAGGAAGTGTCTTTAGCTGTTCAAGAACTGTCCTCTGGCAAAACCCCAGGTTTGGATGGGCTTAATGCAGAATTTTATAAATGTTTTTGGCCAGTCATTGGCAAGGATTTGTTTTTAGTTTTTAAGGAAAGTGTTAAGAGAGGCGAGCTACCAGTGAGTCTACGGAGAGCTGTAATCACTCTACTACCCAAGAAAGGTGACCTTGAGGATATTAAGTGCTGGCGTCCTGTCTCTTTACTTGGATTCGACTACAAGATACTTTCTAAAACCTTAAACAATAGAATTAAATTTTTTATTTCTTCAGTTATTCATGAAGATCAGTCATATTGCATCCCAGGACGATCTATTTTTGACAACCTTTTCTTGATTCGGGACACAATATCCTTTGCCAGGATACACAAGATTGACATTGGTTGGGTCTCTTTAGACCAAGAGAAAGCTTTTGACCGTGTGGATCAGAGTTTCCTTTTTAAATGCCTGGAGGCTTTCGGGTTTGGTCCTTTTTTCACTTCGCTTGTTAAACTGCTATACACGGATGTTTATAGCATGATAAAAATCAATGGATCCCTCACAAGACCATTTAAAGTGAGCCGGGGTATAAGACAAGGGAGTGGCCTTTCAGGAATCCTGTATGCCATTGCTATTGAACCTCTCCTAGTAGCATTATGTAGCAACCTGGGCGGTATATCAACAGGGTGTTCATCCACTGTTGACTTGGCAACTGTTAAACTTACTGCTTATGCTGATGACGTCACTGTTTTTATTAGATCTGCTGAAGATGTTTGGTTTCTAAGCAAATCTCTCAAGGTTTATCAGAAAGCCTCCTTGTCTTGGATTAACTGGCAGAAGAGTACATCCTTTTTGCTGGGCGACTGGGAGAATGGGGGCCCTCCAGATCTTCCTCAGCATTGCACCTGGAGTTTGGAAGGTTTTAAAGCGCTGGGTGTGTTCCTTGGAACTGAACACTATATGCAAAAGAACTGGGAGGGTGTTTTTGAAAAAGTTTCTGGACGACTCCAGAGATGGAAATGGATCCTACCCCAGTTGTCATATAGGGGAAGGGTACTGGTTGTCAACAATTTAGCAGCTTCTATGATGTGGCACTGCTTGAATGTACTTGACCCACCAAAAGATCTGTTGCAACGCTTGCAGAAGGCTTTTGTTAGCTTTTTTTGGGATGGTTATCATTGGCTTCCCCCTGTAACTCTTTATTTGCCAGTCAATGAAGGCGGTCAAGGGCTGATAAATCTGGAAGCAAAGGTTAAAGCTTTGAGGTTAAAAATGGCTCAAAACCTGCTGTACCCTGAGGTATTTAAGCCTTGGGTGTCCTTTGGTCTAGCTTTGCTCAGAACTGTTGGTGGGCTCTCTCTTGATAGGCACCTATTTTTAATGTCACGTTATGATGGAATGTTTTCAGCTGATGTTAAGTTCTATGGTTCTGTTTTAAGGTCTTGGGCAGTTTTTAAACTGCTTAGGCAGGAGAATGTTCACTATGGTGTTGATGAACCACTGTTTTATAACTCTCTTCTAGGTGAAAATCTTTGTATATCTGATGCCATTATTAGAAGGTTTATGGGTAAAGGATTAACTAAGGTTTCACATTTAGTTGATTTTTCTTCAAAAACATGGAGGTCTGGGGTGGATATCTGTGATCAGACTGGCCTCAGATCTGTTAGTACGGTAGAACAGATCTTAGGAGTATTGAAAGAAGCTCTCCCCTCCCCAATTCTCCTGTTCATTAACTCTTTCCTGTGTGATGGTTCTGACAAAGTCTCTTTTCCCAAGTTATGTGTCCCCCCAAGGTATTTTCTGGAGAAGATGGCAAAGGGAAACTACTGTCCTTTAAAAGGTTAAAGGTGTTTGATTTCCAGGAAGCTGGGAAAGAAGACCTGTATCAGATTTGTGTCAGGACAGATTTTTTTGAAGGGTTTAAGGACAGATGTGACACTAAATGGAGGGAATACTTAACGATTCCTGCTAATCTCTCTCCATGTTGGAGGCTTTTTTATAAGAATCCGCTACCTAAACGATCTGGGGATTTGCAGTGGAGGATACTACATTGTGTATTGCCGACTAATAGTCACATTTCAAAGTTAAACGTGGATGTTTCACCAGCTTGTTTATTCTGTTCTGCTCCCAAATCTGTTTTTCATGCTTTTACTGAGTGTTCAAGATTGATCCCACTGTTTACCTTGTTGGGGAAAGTACTTGGAGATCTTGGTTTTATTTTTAGCAAGTTGCTCTTTGTGTTTGGATGTAACTATTCAAGGGCACACAGACAACAGTGCACTGTGGCTAACTTCATAATTGGACAAGCCAAGCTAGCCATCTGGAAGTCATGTAAACTTGCTGCTGAAGGACAGAATGTAAATGTTCTAAGATTGTTCACAGCTCTGGTTGAATCTAGGGTCAGAGTGGAACACAGATTTTTCCAAATGACTGAGAATTTGAGTTCAAATGGGGTATAAAGGGAGCTTTTTTGGGGAGATCATTTTTAATTGGTGATGTTTAGTCAATAAAGTGGATATAGTCTCTTCTCTGGCTGGCTCAATAAAGTGGTTTTCTCTCTCTCTCTCTCTCTCTCTCTCTCTCTCTCTCTCTCTCTCTCTCTCTCTCTCTCTCTCTCTCTCTCTCAAAGTCTCTCTCTCTCTCTCTCTCTCTCTCTCTCTCTCTCTCTCTCTCTCTCTCTCTCTCTCTCTCTCTCTCTCTCTCTCTCTCTCTCTCTCTCTCTCTCTCTCTCTCTCTCTCAGTCTCTCTCTCTCTCTCTCAGTCTCTCTCAGTAACAACAAACAATAAAGTGGAATTAAAATAAGGTGGTACATGATGAGAAATCTAGAGTACAATATAATAATAAAATGTGTAAATATAAAAACTGATTATAATACAAAAAAACATTTGTAATATTTACAAGTGTAGAGTTCTTTCTTCACAAGTTCTTTCTTTCTTCCAGTATGAAGATGTAGCAGACAAGGATGATCTGATGGGGGTGGAGGACACAGCCAAAAAAGATATCCTTCAAAACCACCTTTGACTACTGTTTAACAGAACCAGCATGCATACTTCAGAGACATTACTCAGTACATGTGTTTGAAGACAGAGCTGTTTGCTTTCAGTTGGACTGTGATTATGTGCTTGCTTTCTTTAACCACCGTGCAGGTTTTTTCTCGAAGCCGTCTTTGAAGAGCAGGAATACCATCTTTACTCTGGGTCAGCGAGGGGCCGTTTTGAGTCCGGTGGAGCTGGAAGGGCCGATACTGATCCCACACGCCGCTCAGAAAGGAGACTGCAGAGTCAGACATCACTCTTATATCTTACACTTTTTCATAGTGTATTTATTTATTCTGAAATTATTCACTTTATACTGGGAATATTCACTTCAAAAAAACCCTTCAGAATTAGGATCAGCCTCATGTTACTTAAACACCACTCATGAAAACATCTGTCGGTTCTTTTGTTGTGGTGTAGTGTCTTACAGTAACAACACATATCTCTCTTTCTGTTTCAGTACCCATATGAAACTCTCTTCCGCAGTCAGCATTACGCTCTCTTAGACAACAGCTGTCGTGAATTCCTCTTCTTGTCTGACTTCTTTATGGTGGCAGGAAACTCTGCGTTGGATCTCTTCAACAGCATCATGGGAAAAACCCTTAGCCTGTTTCTGGTACATTTACCATCATTATCTCTGAAAGCATTAGATGTCTTTGATAGTATCATGTTTCTGTAACTGTTTACCAGGACACTATAAAGCGTGCATGTTAAAATGACAAAAATGCAGCTTTGATCGATCTTTATTTTTCTCTGTATGCAGAAAAATCTGTCGACGTACCTGTCGGACTGTTATGACAGTATCGCAGTGTTTCTCTGCATTCATATCGTCCTGCGCTTCAGAGCCATCACGGTCAAGAGAAACGTACCTGCGCTCGACAAGTCAGTCTTTTAAAACATACTCATTATGCCATTAAACATTATGTGGAGGGATATCAGCGACACACAAACATAATCTGAAGTTTATTTGAAAATTATCCTTAACATCACACTAGTGTTAAACATATTAGCAACCTGATCTCATGAGTGACTTATTTAACATTTGGACAGACACTGACATCAGTTAGGTTAGGGTGAAAGTATATGAGATTGACAGAACACATTGATGTTGCAGATATTGGGAGGCTGTGCTGGAACTGTTGTGGCCCAGATTTGAGCTCATACTGGAGATGAACATTCAGAGCATTCGAAACACTGACCCTCAGAAACTGGGAGTACTGGACACCAGACCACACTACGTATGAACCCTTACACACATTTATGTACACAAACATGTGCTGAAATAAAATATGCTTTCTATTTTACAAAATGAGTTAAAAAGAAAAAACATATCGGTCACATGATGATGACAAATATAGTCTTACAGCATGTAATGAGAAAGCCGTTCATACGGAGCCTGTTGAGAGACATGATTTAACACTACAGTCATTTTAGGAAATTTGGGGGAAATTATGATTAACTACTGATAAAAAATCAAATCTCAACAGCTCTTACACAGGCCTTATTATCTTCATGCTAAACAAATACAAATATGATTCTTGTGTTAAATGCAAATGAACTACATTACATTTGTTAACATGAACTAACATGTTAATAGCTGTCTTCAATACAGTTGTTTTCTTGTGACCTAATTTTCTCACCACAAGTGTAGCTAACAATTGTCCACAATAGGGAACGTCTCTAAAGTTATAATATACATGTTTCTAACTTTAATAGTGTTAATAGTGTAACAGTTTATCTAAATAAACATCGTTAGCTGACAACCACATAAACACTGTACAGTTTGATGACTGTAAGACATTCCATTTAAATGCTGTTAAAATGAATGTGTTTGTACTTTAAAGACAGTCCCTAAATTTATGACTGGAAGTGACTCTTTCAGCTTGAGAAAATTAAGTCGAGATCACGAGAAAACAATAAAAGAAAAAAATAACAATGGATCGCTGATTATGGCTTACGTAGTTTGTTCATGTTAGCGCATGCTTTAACTCATTTAAATCTGTAAAGGGTCTATTTCTATTTGTGTATACTCACAACAACAACAAAATGTTGTGCTTTTGTAAAATTAAGAAAGTATACAGTGTGCGTCTTATTAAATCTTATCATAGAAACGTAAAACATGTGTCTGAATAAAGCTTAAAATGTCTACTTAAAATAATCCAACCCAACCTATAGGGCAGTTGTAGCCTAGTGGTTAGAGAGTTGGGCTTGCAACCAGATGGTTGCCAGTTCGAGGGTTAGTACCAGCAGGAAACAACTGAGGTGCCCTTGAGCAAGACACCTCAGTCCTAATCACTCCCAGTGTGCCACTGGTAAAGACTTGTAAGTCGCTTTGGATAAAAGCGTCGGCTAAATGAATAAATGTAAATGTAAATGTGAACCTGAAAAGAAATGTTCTTGGGTTGTGTAATATGAGTGAAAGTAAAGAGAGGTACAGTTTTCCTTATGTCAGCTCATTATCTGTAACGTGATCCACCCACACGCAGAGGGCGCTATTCATATGGTAACGATGCGCGCAAAGATGGCGACGAGTCCCAAACCCAAAATCATCCAGATTCATGGTCAGATTTATTGATTTTACAGCGCGTTTAGGCCATAATGCGTTGAATACGCGAGGATTTGCTTCAGATTTGTTTGTAGAGTGAAGTTAAAGTCCACTTTTACATAAAAAAGATAAACTGCTTTATTGTGAAAGTAACTGCACCCAGCGAAGCTTATTATACCTGACCAGTAAGTATTCTTTCTTTAATTTTTATCAAACTTTACCATTTAGATGTAACCATAGATTTTGCAGGACCAAGTAGCATTTGTATAAACGATTGCTTTAGTTACATGATTCATTTTAGTTGACCTCACAAATGACCTTTACACAACAACAAGTCTCTTACAAAAGTAAAATCAATATATTGTTTTAGGGGAATAAATGGTCAAATGTCATCTTCCAGAGGGTTAACTGATATTAGTAAATGAGACCTGTTGTTTTCCTTATGTTTGAGTTTTGAGATGTTTTCAGCTGTATTCAGTTTGTTTCATGAAGGCTAAAAGGCTAACCCTAATCAGCTGACCTCATTTCTCTGTTTGTGTAGATCACGCGGCGTTACGCTGAGTTCTCCTCTGCTATTGTCAGCATTAATCAAACATTTCCTAACGAAAGGACCAACACTCTGCTGGGCCAGCTGCAGGTGAGGACAACAGGTCAGCGTTTCTTTATTTAAAGAGACGTCTCGGTCGAGACCTGACATTTATTCCTGATTTCAGATTGAGGTGGAGAACTTTGTGTTGAAGATGGCAGCTGAATTTCCTTCCAGACGAGACCAGTTGATCTTCCTCATCAACAACTATGACATGATGCTCAGTGTTCTCATGGTGACGTTTAACACAAGCATCTGTAGCTTGATGAAAACACATTTAATGTCTGTTCAGCAGCTGAAGTGTTTGTTTGTGTAATGTAGGAGAGAGCGGCTGATGACAGTAAAGAAGTCGAGGGATTTCAGCAGTTGTTGCTGGCCAGAACACAGGTACATGCTCTTCTATTGCACCGTTGCATGTGTGTGTGTGTTTACTGGGGTTTGATAGAAAGAGATTCGAGACATGAAAAATAAATGACACATACCTCAGGTCAGACTGTAAAACAAATGACTTGAAACTTCAAATCAGACACTCAGGTCAGTAGGATGTTTAAGTACATTTTTGGGCAGGATTGATCTGGGTTGGGTATCGTAAGAAACATTCCAGTTTCATTTCCGGTTCCAGTTCTGACAGAATGATTCTGGTTCTGATTCCAATAAATTAATTCACACACAAAATGTATTGTGACTGTAGTGAGTAATGCTTGTACATACATTACACGTAAATGCTGCAATGTTGAGGTTTTTTAGAGTATCGATAACATTCTGCTTTTTAAGAAGGAGTAAGTTGTTTGACCACCAGAGACTCGAGGTTGATACTGATAGTCTCTGTTACTCTTTTCTTTTGTGCTGGGCTGATATAAGAGAGCACCGTTACACTATTTTCAGCTGAAACTTCACAGACACATTCTGTGAACCCTTAAGACTTCTGTTACATCTTGTGCATAATTGGTCACCTTTAAAGAACACATTTCTAAGGCATTTTAACATTGAATGTACATACACACATTACATAAAGCCCAGTAGTTTACAAATAATAAATGCCTGAATTTGGTGAAGCATAGGATTAGAGCAGTATGTAAATAAATATTGATTTAAGACAAATGTAATGTATTTAGTGTAATTTATGTGTCGCTCTGAGGCATGGCAGGACTTTAAGCCTTTTAAATATCAGCTGCACGCTGCCAGTGCATGTTTATGAGAAATGTCTCTGATGTGTTTATGTCTGGCAGGAGTTTATAGAGGAGATCCTGTCACCTCCGTTTGGGGGAATGATTGCATTTGTGAAGGAGAGTGAGGCACTAATGGAGAAAGGGCAACTTGACAAACTTAAAAATGATGAAGGTAAGTGTTGTCAGTGGGAGTAAGATCTGTGGCTCTTGGTGTCATTGAACCATATATGTTATAGCCTGAATCTGATGAGGAATCTGACAAAAATGAACAATCCATCCCACGACAAAGAATATAGCGAATATATGTTGTGGATGACGTTTCGCACACGCTCAGTGGTGGTGCTCTGTCAAGCGAGGACTATTTTCGTACGCGGTGCCAGTGGACGGAGCCAATGGAGCGATGGTGTTTTCATGTTGCTTCTAGGCTGATCATATGCAAATGAATCGGCATGTCTGACATCACAAATCCAGCCACTGCTTGTTTGGCTTTTTCTGAGAACAACTCAATAAGTGCCTTCATTATTGATAACGAGGACGCTTTGAGCTATACAACTTGCAAGGATGTATTAATGAGCCTAACACCTCATATATGTCAAAAGATTAAGGGAAATTTGAATCTCCACGCCAACCCCCTCTGTAATGAAACATTTCAGTGCTTAATCACTTACCCTAGATAAACTGAAGGTGGCCATTCTGGTAGAGAAAGAGCCAGAGTTGGTGCAAAAGGTTGAGTGTTACCAGACAGATATATTTGGCCTCACTTCCACGCACCAAACTCCTGAATATGAGGTTGGACTCTCCTTTACTGGAGTCGGGAATACTCACAAGTCCCCCATTTGGCACCAATGTTTTGGAGTTTAGCTGCCTCTTGCGAGGGTAATTTTACACACAGTTCAGAGTATCCATACTTCTTTGTAGGTTTGCACTTTGCATTTCATCAGTGTACTTAGTACCAGATTATCTTAGACCAAAGTGTCAAGATGACTTGTTGTATCATCAGACCTGTGGTCGTATATTTTGGACACTGGGGTAAAGAACAGGGAGGAGCGGAGCTGTCAAATGATCATCACTGGTTTGATACGGTGGTGGTGAAGACTTTTACACTAGGAAACCCAAACTAGATTATAAGGGTGAACTGGAACATTTGGTAGAGGATCCTGTCCAGAAGATCTGGACAGTTGTGGCCTAAGCACCATAATCATAGAGAGTTGCGCTTCAATTATTTTATTTGTTTAGCACTTTATACAGTTTGCATTGGTACAATCAGCTGTAAAGGAAACATATTAATTATAAGCAATATACACTAAATACATAGAGGAAGAAAAATGTGAAAATCAAAGTGAGTATATGCACCCCCATTAGCAGCATATTACGTAATGTAGATATATTCTTACATATATTCTTATATTAAACTCTGTTTTATAGGTTTTGGCAAAACAGCTTTCAGATGACAGCTAGAATAAAACAGGCAGATTCTTAGCTAATGAAGTAGGCTTTGTGGAACATCCCTCAATACACAGACTCTTGGTTGTTAACGTGCGGCAGTTTTCGGTCCAATGATTAACACTTCTATTTTGTCTAAATTCAACAATAGAAAGTTGCTAGTAATTTAGTTTTTTTTACACCGACTATGCATTCCATTATTCTGGTGAACTGCTGTGTTTCATGAGGCCTTGAAAAAGTAAAGAGTTGAGTATTGTCAGCATAGCAGTAAAAATGAACTCTCTTAATTATAGCTCCTATGGGTAGCATGTACAGGGTAAAGAGCAGAGGCCCTAACACTCAACCCTGTGGCACTCTATACTCATGTCTGCAAACTCACAAGAGGTGAAAAAGGTGACATGGCAACTAGTTACCTAATGTTAAGTTAATTTAACAGCATTGGGGTTGGGGGAACAGCTGCAGCTGTCAGGTAATAAAGTATATAGATGGATTTAAACAATTCATTGGTTTTTAACTAATTGGATTTTCTTATGCATCAAATCCACCTGTTTTTTAAGCAAAAAATGCTAAATCCACCTCGTTGGGAAGTAAACAGTTGCAAAATCACTAAAGATGCAACTAGAAACACTGAAAAAGTTGAAAGCACTAACTAAACGGAGGTCAAATCTCTGTTGGGGGCAATACATCCATATCCACACTTATAACCCAAAGGTTGCAGGGTTATTTCCCAATGTCAGGAAATGAATGAGGTTGCAGTGACAGCTGCCCTCTGTGTGCGTGTGTTCACTCTTCACTGGATGGGTTAAATGCTTAGGGCAAGTATGGGTTACAGTGCACTGGCAAATATATCACTTTCACTTCAACCCTTGTCTGCCATCTGTGGCAGAAAGGTTTTTCGTGCCTGTCATGCCAAGATCACCTTGGTGGAGGTGGAGAACTTTTGGATGACCCCAAAGAGGTTCTGGCAAGCCATCAGATGGCTTGGAGGTAAGCAGGAACAGGTCCAGGCTATCGTAAGTTGTGATGGGAACCTGCTGACCTCTCTTAGTGCAACAGTCTGTGAAAGAAAAGAACACTTTGAGGAGTTTCTGAAGCCAACCTTTTCAAGATGAGGCAGGGCTGGATGACTTTATTGATGGACGGAATCTCAAGGCGAAGTAGAGGTGGTCCTGATTGTCTTAGGGTGGCACCACTGCTATTTTGGCCAAGATGGCCGTTCCCGAGAGTCATGTCCCGGCCAAGATGGCCGCTTCCGAGAGTCTTGTCCCGGCCAGGATGGCCGCTTTCGAGTGTTCTGCCGCGGCCAAGATAGCCGCTCCCGAGACCCATGTCCCAGCCAAGATGGCCGACCCAGAGCCCCATGTCCCGGCCAAGATGGCCGATCGTGAGTTCCCAGAGTTCCCAGACTCTGCTCTAGAGTTCCCAGAGTTCCCAGACTCTGCCCTAGAGTTCCCAGAGTTCCCAGACTCTGCCCTAGAGTTCCCAGAGTTCCCAGACTCTGCCCTAGAGTTCCCAGACTCTGCCCTAGAGTTCCCAGACTCTGCCCTAGAGTTCCCAGACTCTGCCCTAGAGTTCCCAGACTCTGCCCTAGAGTTCCCAGACTCTGCCCTAGAGTTTCCCAGACTCTGCCCTAGAGTTCCCAGACTCTGCCCTAGAGTTCCCAGACTCTGCCCTAGAGTTCCCAGACTCTGCCCTAGAGTTCCCAGACTCTGCCCTAGAGTTCCCAGACTCTGCCCTAGAGTTCCCAGACTCCGCCCTAGAGTTCCCAGAGTTCCCAGACTCCGCCCTAGAGTTCCCAGACTCCGCCCTAGAGTCCCCAGACTCCATCCTAGAGTTCCCAGACACCGCCCCCGCTAATGTGGTCGCCCCTCCAAATATTTTCTCATGTCATCTCAAGAGATCTCTACCCTATATCCCCTTAGTTCAGTGACTACTAGCAAGCTTAGTTCTCTACCTGTGGGAGGGTCTAGTCAGCCCTCAAGTGACACCAGTGTGTCTTTGTCCAGCGCTCCAAGTCAGTTAAGTACAATGTTTGCAACCTCTAGTTATGTCCCAGTGCAGACAGGAAGTAGCGATGGGGATCTCTCTTGTCCCAAGTCTCAGGGTACCTTTGCTCAGGTTGCTTCTGCTACAAGGTATGTAAATGTTGCAGTAACTTCACCACAAGATGTTTCTACCCAATCTGGGAGCTATCAGGGTTTATATAGACCAGTTGCTCTAGTTTTTGCGTCACCCCAAATGGGACCTTCCAGTCAGTTTGCATTTCCCCAGGGAGGAAGTAGTGCTTATAGTGGTACCCTTGCCCAATCTCAAGTCAGCTCTAGGAAACGTGTTTTGGAAGACTTTAGTAGTTTCAGTGGCCCTGTCCAGCCTCAAGGTACCTTTAGCCAGTTTGCTTCTGGATCTCCTTCCAAGTTTAGTTCCTCACAGCTAGCTTCTAGTCAGTCCACAAGTAATCCAGGTTTATTTAGCCAGTACTCTCCAGCTTCACTGATTGGGCCTCAGAAGGGCACATCAGCTCAATTTATGTCCTCTCAGGGAGAAGGTAGTGCTTGCAGTGATTATTTGCCCCATTCTCAGTCTGGTTCTAGTAAACTCTCATCTGAGTCTTTCAAACCCATCTCACCTCAGGCTGTTTTCACACAGCAAACTAGTGTTGCAAGCTCTCAGGGCAGTTCTAGCACTATTTTAGCAGGCGTTAGTCGCTTTGCCTCTCAGGCCAAGAGTAGCTCTTACAGTGGGTCTTCACAGCAACTTAGTGTTTCCAGTCTTTCAAACCCATCTCACCTCAGGCTGTTTTCACACAGCAAACTAGTGTTGCAAGCTCTCAGGGCAGTTCTAGCACTATTTTAGCAGGCGTTAGTCGCTTTGCCTCTCAGGCCAAGAGTAGCTCTTACAGTGGGTCTTCACAGCAACTTAGTGTTTCCAGTCAGCCTGCCAGCAGGTCTCGTATACATACAAAGCTTTTGTCTTCAGCTGGAAGACTCTCCAGCCAGAGCGCTAGCAGTCAGGCTTTCCAAAGCCAGCATGCAGCAATTATGGGCAGTTCTAGACCACCAGTGACAGGATGTTCTAGTCAGTTGGTTTCTGCACAGGGAGGTAATGGAACTCTTGGTGATTTGTCCCTACAGTCTCAAAGTATCTCAAGTCAGTATACCCCTGCAGATTCTACTCTTGTTTCCTTGCCTGCAGCTGTTTCTAGCCAGCCCACTGGCAGTAAGGCGTCCCAGAATTTGTATGCTTCTAGCTCCCAAGGGGGTTTTAGTCAGTCGACCGTTTTTTATACCTCTGGTCTGGCACAGGGTGCAAGTAGTTTTCCTAGCAATTCATATATGCAGTCTCAACGCAGCCCCAGTCAATTTAACTTTGGTTCTTCTCAGTTGAGCGCAGTGGCTTCACCCCAGACTAGTAGTTATAGTCAAGCTGCTGAATCCCTGTCCCAGGGCCAAACTCCTCAAAAATGGCACCCATCTGTCTCTAGTTTGTGTCTAAGTAGTCATACCTCTGGTGCAGCTGTGTTTGAAGGTTTTCCCCTCAAAGTGCCCCAGCTCATAGTAATCCCTCCACTGTAGACCGTCCAAGCCTGTTTACTCCTGGGAAGTCATGTCCAAAGTCATCTGTCTCTAGTTTGTCCCTAGGTAGTCAGTCCTCTGGGCCCCCAGTTCCCGTCTCCTCTGGGCCCCCAGTTCCCGTCTCCTCTGGGCCCCCAGTTCCCGACGCCTCTGGGCCCCCAGTTCCCGGCACCTCTGAGTCCCCTGTTCCCGGCCCCAGAGCCGCCGCAGTCAGCCCCAGAGCGGTCACAGTCAGCCCCAGAGCGGTCACAGCCGCCACAGTCTGCCCCAGAGCTGACGCAGCCAGAGCCCAAGCCTCCAGAGCCCGAGCCTCCAGAGCCCGAGCCAATATCAACAGCCTCCCAGTGAGCACTCCAACATGGTCACGGTGGCAAGAACCCAAACTCCATTAATAAATATTTATGGAGACCTTGGGGGGACCAGGCTCACATGGAGGGTCATTTTTTCCTCTGATCAGTTTTTTTGATTAACAGTGATTTACAAAATTAACTAAACTTACGCTGTGTAGGTCTGAATTTTGATTGGGTCTGATTTTTTTTTAGTTATAAATAATAATGATATAATGAATTTTTGTTTGTTAAGATGGTTTACAATTAATGTGGCAGATATCATACAACAAAGGAATTTTTAAACAGGGATGACAATAAGGCATAGTGTAACTGAGTGCAGCTATAACTGTCATAATGGAGAGAGAGCTAAAGCAGGAAAGCAAAGTGTGTATACTGATATACACAGCCTGTGTGCACCCAGTATGCCATTTCTGTCTGGAACAGCTCTTTGAAAGTTAAAAGATCCAAATTGTGCAGAAATGGGCTTGTAGATCATACTTGGTTAATGGTATTCAGAGTATGAGCACTTTATACTTATATACAGTATATTCAATATATAAAGTATGAGAATTTTTGTTTTGTGCTGAATGAATCCTTGAAAGTCGTGCCACAACAGAAAGAAGTGCAGCACGAGGTAAAGACTGTTGTTTAACTGCTGGACGCAATGGGTCCTTTATAGTGTTATAGGTCTTTGATAGGTTTGTACTGTAAAAAGTTATCAATATTTCCTGTACGGTACATATCTGTTCAATATCTTCAACTTGCTGTACTGAGCTCAGTATCCACCAAAAAAACTTTGAGAGCCCACGAATTGGTGTTTAATAGTTTAATTTAAAATGAGATCATTTCACACAGCAGGTCCTCTGAGAGTTTAAATGGTGTTAAATATGGCTCAATGTCTGTTTGTCTGTAAGCTCGTATCACTCAGCTGGTCCGAGGATTCTCCAGCACATGGAAGCAGTCTGTGGAGGTTCTGAGTCAGGATGTCATGCGTTCTTTTACCAACTTTAAAAATGGAACCAGCATCATACAGGTAAAACCTTCTGATGAAATCGGCTGTGTGTATCAAACCACATGGATTCTTCATGATGTTAACAGTTTTGTCTTGTGTGTTCTAGGGGGCACTGACCCAGCTGATTCAGTATTATCACGGTTTCCATAAGGTCCTTTCCCAGCCTACGTTTCGCAGCATTGCGGCTCGCTCAGAGCTCATCAACCTTCATCATCTGATGGTGGAGGTGAAGAAACACAAACCAAACTTCTGAAGCTAACTCACATCTCAGCATATTGAGCTGACTATTTTATCCCTCTGCTGTGTAAGCTGTAATGGTATTGGTTCTGATTGTGTTCAGTAATCCTGTTTAATAATGATTTTTGTGCTTATGTTTGATCAGTAAATGGGCTGCTAAAAGTGTGTCTTTTACATGTATGAATTGCAAGAGAGGAGCTTAAGAATAATAAATGAAAACATTCCATGACTAAAATCAAAACAATATTAAAATGGCTTGCAACATTTTTTTCAAATCTGAAAAGGGGATTTAATATTACACACATCATATTCATCAACTAGCCAAATGTTAAGAATGCCTTCAAATAACCATATAAGAGAATTGAGAAACTGAACAGAAATTCTACTGATTATATATTTTGAACACTGCAGACGACAATGCTGCTTATGGTGTTTATTCACATCGTACATACACATGGACTGGTCAACATACATTTTTTACATATGTGAAAATAATAGACAAATACTATGTTATTTTTAACATGCAAATATTATGATATATGACTATGAGAAATTATTGTAACTTCAAATGTCAAAAAATATTCCGGTTTCATTCAAATAATGCAGATATTACATGATGAAAATAAACAAAGCATTTATACACTGTGGTTCAATAAAGGGTCATAGAACCTTTCTGTTTAACACGGTGTCCTTCGTAGAGGACAAGTTTCCTTAGACTTTAAAAATGAACCTGTTTGAACTAACCTAGTGAGATAGTTAAGGCTATCTCACTAGCTTACAGAGCCTCTGGACAGCCGTCTCCTCTGGCTGTCAAAGCTCATTCTACACAGGGTATTTGCAGGTACGGCGGCTTGGGGACATCGTTCCATACGTATGTAACCCTGGTTTGAGATGGTCTGTCTGCTGGCCATACTCCCTGCATCCCTGAGCGCAGCTTCGGCCTAAGAAGCTGAAATGCAGTCGTTCTGAGTGCGCTTTATACTTCCCGGTTCCGACGTCACCCCGCCTGTGGCGTTGCGCTCCCGTAATGTCGATAGGCTGACGCTACGTCTCATTCCCTTTTCAGGAAACCAGGGTAACATTTCAATCTAACCTGAGACGTTATTCTTTAACGAAGGGATAGATAATATCACTGTATTTGACCCGTGGGAATCTCGCAGCTTCAGCCCTATTCAAACAGGATTTGTTTTACAGGGGTAGATAGAGTCATTTTACCACAGGACATTGGTAATATTAATGGCCAATGCACACGGGATTAGATATCAGAAGTGGGAGGAGTAACTCGATTATTATTTCCAAATTAAACGAATTATAAATTTAAATAATTACATTCTGATGATTGGATTCTGTTGGTAATAGGCACTTACCTAATGCAAACAGGAGTTTTCGTGTCTTTGACAAGTGCTTTTCTTGTTTTAAAGGTATGCATAGTCATATGTATAAAACACTTGAGGTTTGCCACTGACTTGTCCGACTGCCTAGAACGCAACTGTATGCTTCTTCATTCGCCTCTATATTTGAAATACGCGGAAAATTACAGGAAATGATGGAATATTTGCGTATACAGCTGGTCTGTTTGGATGGGATTAGTATTACCTGAAGAAATTTCTCCAGACATTTTTACAGAAGGTAAAAGTCGCCATAATCTTTACTGACATTGTCCAATGATTACATGCATCTCTCTCTCTCTCTCTTAAATCAAATCAGTCCTATAGCCTATTTTTAGCCATAGCCCAAAACTAATGAGCCATAACGGACGTAACCATCACTTTCTTTTTTACTTTTTAAATGACCATGAGCAGGTATAAGCAGGTAATCAACAGCTTGCTGTGTACTAAAGAATTTGAATGCACTCTGTGGAGGATGGTTCTTCGCCCATTAATGCACAGCTAGCCGTAGATGATCGCTTATTTAAGAAATACAGAAATACAGGTTTACCAAATTATATTAAACTAAAAATCTTGTGTTCTTTGTCTGTGTGCTTATGGGACGGAATGTGATGCAGCATATACAGTATATGCTAAATGTTTCTCTCTCCACAACATGCAACCATTTTCACAATTGTTTTTAAGCCTCAAAGAAATAGTCATTACCATCCTTTATACATTATGATTATTTTTTTTTGATGGAGTTCAGCGATCAGACTTCTCTCAAACTCTCCAGCATGAGGACCGCCATTAGAGTCCATCAAGAAATCATCAAAATAATGATGCCAAGCTTTATCTTGTGTAGGTCCAAACCCAAAAACATTCACCTAAGAGAAAGAGAGAGAGACATGTTGATCAGACTTGGTGGACACAAGCTGTCTATCCACCTTATTTTTGGTGTAAATATGAACACTGGCATCTTGATCTGTTTGTGTTTAGACTTCCTGTGATCCACTAAATCTATGACAGCTGAGTAAGACGAGTGTGAAGTTCTGACTGGCTAGTTAATATTTATTATGAAATCCAAATGTACAGGCTTAATGTGTAAAGTTAGAGATTGCCATAATAAAAACTGGTACAAAAGGCAAACATTTAAACTTTTTCAACTACAGTATTATGCTCCAGTATAATACGAAATAAAAACGAAATAAAAAAAAGAAATGTCATATGATCTATCAGGCCATTTCTTCATTTTATCCTCACATTGTGTTTCACATCGCGTGTGTGGAAAATATTTTCCATAACTGTTTTTAATCATGTTTTACGCCTGATCCCACAGCATTGTTTTCAACCAGCCGGCTAATAAAACAGAAGTCTCGACACAAAAACACAAAAACACTCCGTGTTCGATAGAGGTGGGCAGACGCAGAAAAACATGGCTGCTAAAGATCACCAAAACTACTAAAGATCTTTCCCACAATAACTACCAAATATGTTTCCCAATGTATCTGCTAAAGATGTTTCCCACCGTAACTACTAAAGACGTTTCCCACCAAAACTACTAAAGATGTTTCCCACCGTAACTACTAAAGACGTTTCCCACCAAAACTACTAAAGACGTTTCCCACCAAAACTACTAAAGATGTTTCCCACCGTAACTATTAAAGACGTTTCCCACCGTAACTACTAAAGATGTTTCCCACCAAAACTACTAAAGATCTTTCCCACAATAACTACCAATGATGTTTCCCACCAAAACTACTAAAGATGTTTCCTACCGTAACTACTAAAGATGTTTCCCACCAAAACTACTAAAGCTGTTTCAAACCGTAACTACTAAAGACGTTTTCCACCAAAACTACTAAAACCTACTAAAGACGTTTTCCCAAAACTACTGAAGATGAACTACAAAGATGTTTCACCACTACTAAAGATGTTTCCTACTAAAGATCTTTCCCACTAAAGATGTTTAACGTAACTACTAAAGATGTTCCCACTGTAACTACCACCAAACCTACTAAAGATGTTTCCCACCGTGAACTACTAAAGATGTTTCCCAACTACTAAAGATGTTTCCCAACTACTAAAGATGTTTCCCACCAAAACTACTAAAGATGTTTTTCCCAGAACCAAAGATGTTTTCCCACTAGCCTTAAAGATGTTTCCCACCGTAACTACTAAAGATGTTTCCCAATGTAGCTGCTAAAGTTGTTTCCCACCGTAACTACTAAAGATGTTTCCCACCGTAACTACTAAAGATGTTTCCCACTGTAACTACTAAAGATGTTTCCCAATGTAGCTGCTAAAGATGTTTCCCAATCGTAACTACTAAAGACGCTTTTCCACCAAAACTACTAAAGATGTTTGCTAAAGATGTTTCCCACCGTGAACTACTAAAACTACTAAAGATGTTTAAAGAACGTTGTTTCCCACCAAAACTACTAAAGATGTTTCCCAATGTAGCGTAAAACGTAACTACTAAAGATGTTTCCCACCAAAACTACTAAAGATGTTTCCCACCCCAAAGATGTTTCCCAACCGTAACTACTAAAGATGTTTCCCACCAAACTACTAAAGATGTTTTCCCTAAAGATGTTTCCCAACTACTAAAGATGTTTCCCACCGTAACTACTAAAGATGTTTCCCAATGTAACTACTAAAGATGTTTCCCACCAGAAACTACTAAAGATGTTTCCCACCGTAACTACTAAAGATGTTTCCCACCGTAACTACTAAAGATGTTTCCCACTGTAACTACTAAAGATGTTTCCCAATGTAGCTGCTAAAGATGTTTCCCACCGTAACTACTAAAGATGTTTCCCACCGTAACTACTAAAGATGTTTCCCACCGTAACTACTAAAGATGTTTCCCACCAAAACTACTAAAGATGTTTCCCAATCCCAAGTTGTTTCCCATCAGAACTACTAAAGATGTTTCCCAATGTAGCTAAAGTTGTTTCCCACCGTAACTACTAAAGAAGTAAAGATGTTTCCCAATCGTAACTACTAAAGATGTTTCCCACCGTAACTACTAAAGATGTTTCCCAATGTAGCTGCTAAAGTTGTTTCCCACCGTAACTACTAAAGATGTTTCCCAATGTAGCTGCTAAAGATGTTTCCCACCGTAACTACTAAAGATGTTTCCCACCGTAACTACTAAAGATGTTTCCCACCGTAACTGCTAAAGATGTTTACAAAAGATAAAGATTTCCCAATGTAGCTGCCGTGAACTAAAGATGTTTCCACCAACTACTAAAGATGTTTCCCACCGCTAAAGATGTTTCCCAATCGTAACTACTAAAGATGTTTCCCACCAAAACTACTAAAGATGTTTCCCACTACTAAAGATGTTTCCCACCGTAACTACTAAAGATGTTTCCCACCGTAACTACTAAAGACGTTTCCCACCGTAACTACTAAAGATGTTTCCCAATGTAGCTGCTAAAGATGTTTCCCACCATAACTACTAAAGATGTTTCCCACCAAAACACTAAAGATGTTTCCCACCGTAACTACTAAAGATGTTTCCCACCAAAACTACTAAAGATGTTTCCCAATGTAGCTGCTAAAGATGTTTCCCACCAAACTACTAAAGATGTTTCCCAATGTAGCTGCTAAAGATGTTTCCCACCAAAACTACTAAAGATGTTTCCCAAATGTAAAGATGTTTCCCACCGTAACTACTAAAGATGTTTCCCACCGTAACTACTAAAGATGTTTCCCACCAAAACTACTAAAGATGTTTCCCACCAAAACTACTAAAGATGTTTCCCACCAAAACTACTAAAGATGTTTCCCACCAAAACTACTAAAGATGTTTCCCACCAAAACTACTAAAGATGTTTCCCAATGTAGCTGCTAAAGATGTTTCCCACCGTAACTACTAAAGATGTTTCCCACCGTAACTACCAAAGATGTTTCCCACCAAAACTACTAAAGATGTTTCCCACCAAAACTACAAAACTACTAAAGATGTTTAAAGATGTTTCCCCGTAACTACGTGAACTACTAAAGATGTTTCCCACCGTGAACTACTAAAGATGTTTAACCGTGAACTACCAAAGATGTTTCCCACCAAAACTACTAAAAATGTTTTTCCTAAAGACCGTGAACTACTAAAGATGTTTCCCATCGAACTACTAAAGATGTTTCCCTACCGTGAACTACTAAAGACGTTTCCCAATCAGAACTACTAAAGATGTAACTACTAAAGATGTTTCCCACCGTAACTACTAAAGACGTTTCCCACCGTAACTACTAAAGACGTTTCCCACCGTAACTACTAAAGATGTTTCCCACCGTAACTACTAAAGATGTTTCCCACCGTAACTACTAAAGATGTTTCCCATCATTTTTTCATTTTAAGATATTAGATATTTTTTCAAACATTTTTAAGTCTTTTAAAAAATAATAATTTTAGGTATTTTATAAATTACAGTACCACTAACATTTTTTTATTTTTATTTTGTTTATGTTTATTGTTATGAAAATTTGTCACACATATCATCTTGAGTCTTATACCGGTTAATTAAATGTTTAGTTTGTCAATGACAATTAACAGGTTAAAGATCTTTACTAAAGATGAAATAAATGTTTGGGAATGTCAATGACAAAATAAATGACACACTATTGCTTTAAAATTTGTTTAAAGTGTATATTAACAGAGTTTTACCTCATCACAGATGTGCAAGGCAAATATAATTGAAATGAAACCAGTGGATGGATATATGCCGTGATTCTGTAACCAGCTCTCATAAACATATTTGATAAATGCAGGATGAAGAATCATGACCTTAAAAAAGAAAACAAACAGAAATCTGAAGGAAACGTTTTTGAGGTCCACATGTTTAATTATTAATTGTTATATGTTTACCTAACAAACACATATGACCATAATGTATCTTTCCTATTCCATGCTATTCTAACATGTAAAAATGTGTCAAAATGGTAACAATGCATTATAGAAACTGTGATGTGATGGGTACCTTGCTCTTGTCTGCTTTTATTGAGGGTCTCACATATGTATATGTCCTGAGAACAGAAGACAAAAAGCAAAGTTTAGTTTTGTCCATAACTAAAAACAATCAAGTGCAAAATTAAACAAGAAATAAAAAAGGGTTAAATCTAGTAATGAAAGTGCATTTGTTGTAGATTGTCTCACTGATCGATGTGTTTGGTGGTGAAGACGCTGATGAGCCACTGAAGATCCAGAATCTTAAAGGGCAAAAGTACGAGATGCGTCTCATCATCCATGTCCACAGCGCTCTCGGGATAGATGACACGGTGAGTGGTCTTAGAGCCCACATCCCGCTCGAAACCGGCCGTTGGACCTTCATTCATCCTGAAAGTAAAGAAACACAAGGGTTTGAATTCTTCTTACACCTTTAGTAGTAACACACCTGCAGACTTTAAGGCAGATTTTAAAACCATTGGGTGGGCGTAGCTCGAAACGATTTCTGGTGTGGTGTGATTACGACTATTTAACTGCTCGAGAACAAGTCAGAGCGTCTTTGATCTCAAATCATAAATATCAAACATGTTCTGATCTGACTGCATACCGGCAATAGCCAATGAGATGCATGAAGTAATCTCGTAAGTTTTTATGAGATGACATGTGTGAACTCATTACACCTGTGGTCTTGTGTGCAAATTGGTCTTATTGTAATGTCAAACGTCAGTTAAAGTGTGTGGTTTCCCACAGCTTTAAAATCTGTAAAGATTTGAATATAGTCTAGTGTGTCCCAGACCTGAGCTGCCTGCAGAAAGTCTTTGGGTCATGTGGGGAAAAGATTCAATTAAAACCAGTTAAACCATGCCAATAAAGTCATCCAAAATGAAAATAATTCTCAACCGTTCCAAATCCAGAAAAATATTGTGTTGCTGAAGCATAACATTTATTTTCTGTCTCATTTTAATTGTAATAAACTGCATTGCCGTTACTATAAAAGTATGACAAATTGTAGAACTGGCCAGGAATAAGTTTCACACACGATATCAGTGTACTACACAGAAAAGCTTTCACAGCGGATGATAAAGTCCTGGAAGAGATTATGTAAGGAATAGTTGACGACGTGGGTGTGCATTAACTTTATAATAATTGAACAGTCCAGAATAATTATTTCACCACGAGACATTGTTCAGATCATTTATTTCAGGAGATTTGTCGGGTTATACTTCTTTAATGGCTTTTCTGGACAGAACTCATTTCTTGAGCATCACATCTCCAGCCTGCGCTGCTGAATCTAAGCGCGTCATGTTAAAGCGAGTAACGGAGGCTTGAGAGAGATCGTAAACAAGTATAAATACTAACTTATTCTCTATTATCTGCATTAAATATAATGAAAAACCCTCGAAACAAGAAGGCTTTCCAATATTTATTTATTGGAATAAATATTCTATAGTCTATACAGGAAGTGTTTATTACTTCATTCTGCTTTTTTATTTAATTTCATTATTTCCCACACATAAATCTGATATATTAAAATATATTTAAAACATACATTACATATATGAAAATAAATCCGATTTCTATATGGGTTATTCTTTTTAATGTATTTATTTGTATATTTATTTTGGTAATGCTTTATTTATTGAAATGTAACTGGACGTTTCCACAAAGTTTAACATTATGGAAAAATGGGACTGGGTTTATAAGTTAAGTGTAGGTCTAAACGTTGATATCTTAATCCCTTAAGCATAACTCTAATGCCACTAAAAAAGTGCATTTACTCATATAATACCTTATAATGAAGTCATTTGAATCGATGAGCGCACCGTAATGAGATCCGAGCAGGTTTCCGGAGTTGCCAACGACAGCGCAGCTTCTGCAGCGACTGGGATTACTGTCCAAATAATGATGTTTATCTGGAAAGAGAGAAAATAAAACCTCCACCACATTGGTGTAGTTGGCTCCAGATGACTCATTTTGTAGACTCTGTAGATTACAAACAGATTATCTGTTGATTATCTGTTTTAAGAAAAACAGATAACAAAAAACAAGAACAAGCTGTCTTAAGATAAGGGAACCTGTTTGTGTAAACTCATTGTAATATCTATTCAATATGTATGCCACAATATTGTGCTTAAATTAGCCTCACTATTGCTTTTCATCCGTAAATGTTGCCTCTTTGTCGCATCTATGTTTGAAAACCTGGAATTGTAGGCGTTTGTGTAATTATCTCCCTGTCAGTCACCGCGCTGGTGTGGATGCTGCACTTTGTATTCACAGATTCCACATCTGGAAAATATGATCCAAATAAGAGTTTTCACAAAAGGTGTTTTTTAAAAAAGGCCTTTTTAAAATTGTTTTCTATGGACAGTGAGCATTATGCGCGCTGTTATGCCCCGACGGAAAAAAATTTTACAGACGTGACGTCATGACGAATGTCCAGCGAAAACTTACCCGTACCACTCCAATTTTCAAAACATTATTATAAGCTTACTGTTTCACAATCGAGCTAAAGTAAGGCGATAGTTTTGAACACTGGCTGGTTATGTACTTGCTCAAAAATGTATTTTGCATAATTTTTAACCGGAAAAGTTATAGACTGCAGCTTTAGGTAACATAAACATTTTTAAAGAGCAGGCGATACGAGAAAATTATCTTTATTGCAGTTTGTAATGTAGCTATCCTTCAATCTAAACGATCTGCAAAGTTGTTGATCAAAAAAGTGCATGATAAATAAAGATATTGTCCCCCAGAAAAAAGTTCTGTTACCTATATACAGTCATGTGAAAAAATGCCCTTTTGAGGGTCATGTGCTGATAGTAAAAAAGGGCAGCCCCCTCTTTTATTGGTCACATCTTAATGACATAAAACAAAACAATATAACAGAATACTAGATTCAGAAAATTAGCGAATACGTGCATATTAACAGCGTAAACATGAATGAACCATGCGACTATACTTTATAATATGATTAATGTTCATTTAAGTTGTAAGGCAGCTGGTCAAGTAATCAGCACTGGAGTCATGAGTGGAGATAATAAAAGCCTTTTGGTGTTGGTTCTCGGGAGATAAGTCTCAGTATAGAGACACTGTCTTTTATCTCTTCCCCTCATCCCTCTATCAGATTCTGAAGACGGGAAAGTTATCAAGCATGTATGTGTGTATGTTGTGATGTCAATAAGGTTTCAACTTCATGTTTGGTATCATTTTAAAGGTCTTGGTGCGATGGGCAAACAGGTCTAATTTATATAACTATAGAACAGAGTGAACAAGAAGGTCAAGAACTTGAGAGAAAGTACACACTCCTGCTCTGGGTGTGTTTTTTCTGTTTTTATAGTTTAATCTCAGTTGGGTGTCCCTTTAGGTCACAAGAAACTGACCAACCAATTCTAGTTTAACATTTTATGATTCTTTGTCTCATCTGTGTATAAAAGGTGTCTTGGCAAAATGCTCGGGAAAGCATTCTGTAAGCAGAACTTCTCTATTGTCAGGTATGACTTTGCATTTGTAACTTTTATATTCTGTTGATCACTTCTATTCATTGAAACAAAATTTGTATATAGTATATAGTTTATTCTATTGTTTAATTAATGTTTTACCTGCCTGCCATAATAAATTGTTATTATTGATTCATTTAAAACTTCTACAGAAATGGTTATTTCCAGTAGATTAGAAGGAGTCTGGTGTTACCGCAGGAGATTACGTTCAGGATAAGATCAGACTGGGGTTTTGATGTTGAATGGAGCACATTCACCAGAATTCCCAGATTTATGTCTATCACCTGGCTTAGCAAGTTGTATGAACGTGGCTAAAATCAACTACTATTTTTTCCTGAGCAAGCATAGAGCGGCCAGACTTAATGATATTAGTTAACACTGCAACCTCTGACTAAGACCAGAACTGACAGATCTGTGACCGTGAGACCCGTTTATCCCGGCCGGAGTGATCGGGTCCCTAATGAACGAATAATAAAGAGTATGGGAATTTATAAATGATCTAAGTCAAATTATGATTAACAGATAATTAGAATCATACACTAAATTTGGAATATTAAAATTGGAGTCAGATTTTATTTATGAACGGAGTCAATTCTATTAACTGCACTAAGAGAAGACCGAACGCGCCGATACCTTCGCCCACGCCATTGGATTCCGTCGTTGGGCCGCTGGATTACTCTTTACGAAGTGTATAAGCAATCATAAATCAGAAGGTATTTCTTGGATAGACATTTTACCTAGGTGACGACGAGGATCCCTCAGTCACTTTGTCCTGTAACTCAAATGAAGTTAACGTTACAGGCCTTTTGACCAGCGAATGTGTGCAAATGTGCATTTTGTCCATCATCATTAAAACAGCTGTCACAGCCGTCACATTACGTTTCATCAGCAGGTTACAAAGTTTGTTGTAGTCAGAGATGTATAAAGTACTAGAGACCAAGACTTGAGTAAAAGTACAAGTGCTCTAGCAAAAAAGTGACTTGAGTAGAAGTTGAAGTGCTCTTTAAGCACCACACTTAAATAGAAGTACTAAAGTATTCAACATTTTTTGCAAGTAGTTTATTTAAAAATTTACTACTCAAGTACTGAAAGTAAAAGTACAAGTATTGTGTTATGTAGTTATTAAAGTCAAAAGTTTGAACACCATATTGTTTTTAGCATTTCAAATGATTAACCTAAAGGACAATCACAATTCCTTTGGCTGAAACTTTTTGTAAACAAAAGCAGATTAAGTGTGTCCCACGAGCAAGACAGCGCTCGTGTTGTTTTAAGATGGTGAATGCGCGCGCGCGGCTGGGGTTACTCTCTCTCTCTCTCCTTAATCTCTTGATTCGCTCAATGATGTGCTTCATCAAACCTGTCATCTACCGTTCTGGCAGTGGTAATGTGGGTTTGGAATGGAATGATTCGTAACTTTTTTATAACTGTAACGAGTAACGATGCAGCACATAAAAAAATATCAGAGTAAAAGTATTAAACTCATCGAAAATACGTACTGAAGTAAAAGTGGAAGTAGGACAAAAAAATAATACTCTAGTAAAGTACAGATACCGCCTTTTAGTACTTAAGTACAGTAGTGAAGTAGTTCTACTTTGTTACTATACATCTCTGGTTGTAGTTATACTGTATGAGGGCTAATTGGTTTTCTGTTGTAAAATACATTTGGCCAGAATCTCATTTTATTAAATATGAAATGCTACTGTGTGCACAGACAGGCTATTTAAGTGTAAGCAATTTCTAGCCCTCTCTCTCTCTGGTCCTCAGACCTAAAATACATCAAGTATTAACATTTTTGACAGCGTTTCTTGTGTAAAGAAAACCGTGGCACTCATTATTTACTTTTGCAACTTTCAGCTGCTGTGAATCGGCACTTCAATCTGTCAAAATATAGAGGGTGAAGTCATGAGGTTTTACTAACAGTTCCAACAAGATTTAGTCACAATTTCACAAGCTCTTTTTAATGCCTTTTATTGGCTAAATATTTGTAAAACAGATAGACAAAGTTTTGCTGAAATGCTGTATTTGGTTTACGTCAAACACGTCCTCTGTTATGATGTCCAAATAATTCAATTCATCTGTCTAAAGCACATTATTCCAGAAGTCTTGGTCTTTGTCTGTGTGTTTTTGTCAAACTTCAGTCTTGCCCTCGTGTTTTTCTTCGACAGTAAAGGTTTTCTCCTTGCACACGTCTCATGATAATTAAAGTTATTCAGTCTCTTTCTGATTGAAGACTCGTGCTCTTTCACATCAACTGTAAGAGTTTGCTGTAGGTCCCGTGATGATATTTTAGAGACTTCTTTAAGCATCTTGTGATCTGCTCTTGAGGAGAATTTGTTTGGATGTTCTGATCTGCTCATGTTGGCAGTTGTTTTAAATGTTCTTCACTTGTAAATGATTTTTCTGACAGTGTCTGACAGTCTGATTAGAAATTCTATTGAAGTCTTTTTATATCTCTTACCAGACTCTTTCTGAAGACCTCAGAGAACTCTTTTCATCTCACTTCATTTATTAAGAGCAAACCAAACTAAATGTCTGAGGTTTAAATAAGACAAGCTTCCTTCACAATACTTTATAACAATCTTCTAATCATTTGCACCTGATGTGATACACCTGTAGGTCATTTTAAGAACAAATAAATGTTCCTTTATCCTCACAAGAATCACAGCCTAAGTGTGATTAATACATTATGTGTATATTTTCAGTCGAGTGCTCAAAATATTCACTATTTTATTGTATTATGTAAAGGTGTGTGTTTGTCAATGGTAACGCTCGCAAAATCTGGTTATAAAGTTATAATATAAAGTTGGTTTAATAGTAGAGTCTTTAAAGATTAAACATAGTAACGACAAACATACTGTGCTGTAGAAGAGCGCACACAATGTTTTCATCTGTTGTATTCAGCCTTAATGTATTATAGCTGATAGATCTTATAATGTCTTCGTACTGTTGTTGCCTTTTTTGATGTGTCACTTTATTGTCTCCTAATATCTGTAAGTCGCTTTGTCCTAATGTAAATGTAATAATGTAATTATGCTAGATAGGGACCGTCTGCCAAGTAAAAAAAAGAATAACAAAGAACACAATTAATCTAATAAAATACTTCACTGTTTCTATAGAACACATTTCAAATGTAATGGGTTTGTCTTGTTGCCATTTATTACAACAAAAAACAATAGGGTCCTCGCATCTCTGGCCCTAATAAATAAAAAGAAGAGCATTTATTTATAATAGAAAGGTTTTCTCACAATATACACAACCATAAAAAAGTTTGTGTCAGTACACTTTTATTCTTTTCTTTTTTTGAAAGTATATTACTTTTATACTTTTATTCATCAAGGATGTGTTAAATTAATAAAAAGTGATAGCATAGATTTACATTGTTAGAAAAGATTTATATGTTGAATAGATGCTGTTCTTTTTAACCTTTTATTGATTAAAGAATCCTGAAAATAAGACTCATGTTACGGAACAGAAGGGACGGAGTCAGCGGATAACTGAAAGGTAATTTTAATATAACAGAGAAACAGGTAAGTAAACACAGAAACTAATACTGTCCTTGGAAACGTAGATGAACACAGGAGCACAGAAGACGAGAAGATGACAGAGGATGATCACTGGAGACTCAACGAGGGAATAGTCCAAATGTTAGCGAAAGCAGGTAAGTAAGTCCGGGTAACAATAGTGAGACTGGACAGTGACTGGCTGTGGGTGAGTGTCTTTTATGTATGTGCGGTGATGATGATCAGGTGGCGGTGATCAGAACTCGGGAGAGGGTGAGCGTTGTGATTGGGTGAGTAGCCAGCCTGGCATGTCCGTGACAGTACCCCCCTCCCCACGGCCCGCTCCAGAGGGCCGGGAACCCCGGCGCCGTGGTGGTCTTCCTCTACCACGAGGGGCTGGTCTGTCGGGGTGCAGAGAGTGGAAGGTGTGCAGTAAGGCCGGGTCAAGTATGTCATCACGTGGTACCCATGACCGTTCCTTAGGGCCGTAGCCTTCCCAGTCGACCAGGTACTCTAACCGTCCACCACGGCGTCGGGAGTCCAGGATGTCCTTGACCGCGTATACCGTTCCTTCCTCCAGTACCAAAGGGAGAGGGGGTTCCACGCCAGGCTCTGTGGAGGGAAGAACAGAGGGATGGTGAGGTTTCAACAGGGATACGTGAAATGTGGGGTGTTTACGATACTCAGCCGGTAACTGGAGTTTGTAGGTGACAGGATTGATCTGCTTTATGATGGTGAAGGGACCAATGAAGCGGGGACTCAGCTTGCGGCAGGGCAGACGAATATCTCTGGTAGACAGCCATACCTTCTGTCCCGGTTGGTAGGTTGGAGCATCCGAGCGGCGAAGGTCGGCTGTCAGTCTGCATTGATTTACTGCACGCTGGAGGTGGTGGTGGGCTGAGTCCCAGACTCTCTCGCTCTGCCGGAACCAGTAATCTACGGCTGGGACGTCTGAGGGTTCGCCAGACCAAGGGAACATGGGGGGTTGGTACCCAAGGACACACTGGAAGGGAGTAAGATTCG
Organism: Beaufortia kweichowensis; assembly: GCA_019155185.1. NCBI lineage: Eukaryota > Metazoa > Chordata > Actinopteri > Cypriniformes > Gastromyzontidae > Beaufortia > Beaufortia kweichowensis. Next base: position 16,129,546 of record CM032809.1, on the reverse strand, counting down.
TAGAGGGCTGGCGTAGGGAGTTCTGGGCATATTCTGCCCAGCCGAGATACTGGCTCCAGGAGTCTTGATGGTCGTGGCAGAAGGTTCGTAGATACCTGCTGATCTCCTGGACCTTCCTCTCCGTCTGCCCGTTAGATTGCGGATGGTACCCAGATGACAGACTGATGGTCACACCTAGGAGGGAGAAGAATGCTTTCCACACACGTGAGATAAATTGAGGACCTCTGTCTGAAACAATATCTTCTGGAATGCCAAAATACCTGAACACATGGTTGAAGAGGGTTTCCGCGGTCGCCATTGCTGTGGGTAAACCTTTCAAAGGAATTAAGCGACAGGATTTGGAGAATCTGTCTACCACGATGAAGATGCATGTACAGTCACTGGAGGGGGTAAGTCAGTGATGAAGTCCACCCCTAGGTGTGACCAGGGGCGGTTAGGAACGGGCAGCGGGTGGAGCTTACCAGCAGGTAGGTGGCGAGGGACTTTGGCCACGGCACACTCCTGGCAACCCCGCACGTATCTTCTTACGTCTGCGGCCATGTTGGGCCACCAGAAGCGTGCCTTCAGGAGCGAGAGAGTCTCATTGGCCCCTGGGTGGCCAGTGCCAGGCGACGAGTGAGTCATGTGGATTATGGAGGTGCGTTGACGACGAGGTAGGTATTGCAAACCAGGTGGGCAGCCCGGCGGAGCTTGAGGTGGAGTATCGGCCGAGGGGAGCGTTTCTTCGGACCATGTGATGGGACTTACGACCAGTGGTTCAGGGAGAATGGGTTCTGGTTCCTCGTTACTCTCTGGGGGTGAGTGGATACGTGACAGGGCATCAGCTTTGGAATTCTTGGAACCAGGGCGGTAAGAGATGGTGAAGTCGAATCGGGTGAAGAACAGGGCCCATCTTGCTTGTCTGGGGTTAAGGCGTTTGGCAGCACGAATATATTCGAGGTTTTTATGGTCGGTGAATACCTGGAAGGGGTGATGAGCTCCCTCGAGCCAATGTCTCCATTCCTCCAGGGCTAACTTGATGGCAAGGAGTTCCCTGTTCCCAATATCATAGTTGGCTTCCACCGGGCTGAGTTTGCGGGAGAGAAGAAGGCACATGGGTGGAGGCGACTAGGCTTCCCCTGCTGCTGAGACAAGACTGCTCCTACTCCAGTAGATGAAGCGTCGACTTCCACAATGAAGGGCTTGTTGGGATCAGGATGTACCAGGAGAGGAGCAGTCACAAAGGCGTCTTTCAACCCCTGGAAGGCTTCTGCAGCGGCTGGCGTCCAGGGGAGATGTTTGGGTGCTCCCTTCAGCAAGTTGGTGAGAGGGTGGACAATGGAGCTGAAGTTCTTGATGAACCGGCGGTAAAAGTTAGCAAATCCGAGGAAGCGCTGGAGTTCTTTAACGGTAGTTGGAGTGGGCCAAGAGGTGATGGCGGTGACCTTCCCCTCGTCCATTTGGATGCCACTACTGTTGATGTTGTAGCCAAGGAACTGCACTGAGGGAAGATGGAAGGAGCATTTCTCAGCTTTGAGGAAGAGCTGGTATTCCCTCAGGCGTTCTAGGACCTCCGCGACGTGTTGGCGATGTTCGGCCAGACCCCGGGAGTAGATCAGGATGTCATCAATATACACCAGCACAAACTTATGAAGGAACTCCCGGAGTACCTCATGGATGAAATCTTGGAAAACGGAGGGGGCGTTGACCAGTCCATACGGCATGACCAGGTATTCGTAGTGTCCAGTAGGAGTGATGAAGGCGGTTTTCCACTCGTCCCCCTCACGAATTCGAATGAGGTTGTATGCACTGCGGAGGTCCAACTTGGTAAAGATAGTGGCACCTCGAAGCTGTTCTAATGCTGCTGGGACGAGAGGAAGGGGGTACCGGAACTTTACAGTAATCTTGTTGAGGGCTCTATAATCTATGCAGGGTCTAAGACCGCCGTCCTTCTTGGCCACAAAGAAGAAACTCGAAGCAGCAGGGGAGGTAGATGGACGAATGTAGCCTTGGACTAGTGCCTCCTTTATGTAATCCTCCATGGCCTTCTCTTCCGGGATGGAAAGTGGATAGATGCGTCCCTTTGGCACTGGCTCACCCGGAAGCAGATCGATCGCGCAGTCCCATGGCCGGTGTGGTGGTAATTTGGAGGCTCTCCTGGGGCAGAACACGTCACTGAAGTGGCCGTAGTCTTCTGGGACGTCCACTGACCTCTTCTCCATAGGGCTTTCAATGGATGTGGAGCATAGTGGAAGTTCAGTGACGTCACATGGAACAGGACACGGACGAGAAGAGAGACAGGTTTGGAAACAGTTGTCGCCCCACTTCAGGACTTCACCAGTTCTCCAGGAGAGGATGGGATGATGTTTCTCCAACCAAGGGCGCCCTAGAACAACGTCAGCGGTGGAATCCTCCAGAACCAGCAGGGATATCTCTTCAGAGTGTAACACCCCTACAGTGAGGCTGATGGATTCCGCCCTCCGTGTCACCGGGCGCCGGCTAACTGGGGATCCAGTTATGGAGCAGATTTGGTACGAGGTGGGTATGGCGGACGTCTTGAGTTTGAGTTGCCGGCAGAGGGAGCCAGAGATGAAGTTGCCGGCCGACCCGGAGTCGAGGAGGGCGGAAACTGAAAAGGAGGTAGAGAAGGCAGTAAGGGATACAATAGTGGTAAGGGGCTTTAGATTTTCACTATTGGGAATGGCTGCACTCACCATTTGACGTGGTGGTCGAACGGGGCACGCTGAGATGACGTGCCCCGGACCTCCGCAGTAGAGGCAGAGTTGATTCGCCAGGCGGCGATGACGTTCTGAGAAGGACAGTCTGGAGGTGTCAATTTGCATGGGCTCATCGGCTGGTTCTGGAGGGCTGACGGCTGCTGGTCGGCGGAGGGTGGCAGCGAGCGGGTTTGTTCCAGGTTGAGATTCGTGGCACGATTGGATACGAATGGCAGTTCGGATGGATAGCTGAATGAATTGGTTGAGATCCATATCGTCGTCATATGTGGCCAGCTGCAGCCTCACCTGGGGATTCAAGCCTTGGCGATATGCCGTAATCAGCGCCCGCTCGTTCCAGCCGCTCTTAGAAGCCAGAGTCCGAAATTGAAGTGCGTACTCGTTGATGGGCAGCTCCCCTTGTTTCAGCTGGTAGAGTTGTTCACCAACAGATGCGTCCCAAACCGGTTTGCCAAAGACATCTCTGAAATGATTCATGAAACTTGACAGAGAGAGCGTAATCGAATGTTCTTGAATCCAAAGAGGAGTCGCCCATTGGAGCGCCTTATCGGATAGATGTTGGATGATATAGCCGACCTTGCGACGTTCGGTGGTGTACAGGTGAGGCTGCATCTCGATGGCGAGAGAGCATTGCAAAAGAAACCCGCTGCAATCCTCCGCCGCACCAGAGAAGGGCGCTGGTTGGGCCATGGGACTCGCGACAACAACCGGAGAAGGAGTAGTGTTGACGGTAGTGCTTGGTGCGGTGGTAGCGGTGGTGGAGTGCTCTTGGAAGGCTTGACGAGCCGCTTCAAACAGGTCCCGAAATGCATCTGACTGACTCATATTGTGCTGTAGGGTCCAGTCTTCTGTTACGGAACAGAAGGGACGGAGTCAGCGGATAACTGAAAGGTAATTTTAATATAACAGAGAAACAGGTAAGTAAACACAGAAACTAATACTGTCCTTGGAAACGTAGATGAACACAGGAGCACAGAAGACGAGAAGATGACAGAGGATGATCACTGGAGACTCAACGAGGGAATAGTCCAAACGTTAGCGAAAGCAGGTAAGTAAGTCCGGGTAACAATAGTGAGACTGGACAGTGACTGGCTGTGGGTGAGTGTCTTTTATGTATGTGCGGTGATGATGATCAGGTGGCGGTGATCAGAACTCGGGAGAGGGTGAGCGTTGTGATTGGGTGAGTAGAGAGCCTGGCGTGTCCGTGACAACTCAAGGGTTAAAAACACATTAATCAGCTCATCTGTTTCCAGCACTGATAATAAATCACAATATTAAAATGATTTCTGATGGATCATGTGACACTGAAGACTGAAGTGACAACTGATGAAAATTCAGCTTTACATCACAGGAATAAATTATATTTTAAAGTATAAAAATATAAAGACCATTATTTTATATTGTAATAACATTTTGTAATATTACAGTTTTTTTATTTTATTTTTGATCAAATAAATGCAGTCGTGATGAGCGTAAGAGACTTCTTTAAAGAACATTACAAGTCTCACTGATCCCAAACTTTTAAGCGGCAGTGGATATTCTGAGAAAATTACAATGTTTTCTGACCTTAAATCCATTTAAACCTGTTATAGTCTATTTCAACACAATATTAAAAACAGTCACCTGCTCTTTAAATGAAAAGTCAGAGCAGTGAGAAAGACTTTAACACTCACCCTCCACCAGCAGAAAGTGTTGAAATCCACAGCGCTGTTTTTACTGTCGAGAAGGACGTGAGCAGAACTGTCATATCGCTGAGAAAACCACACATTCCCATCTGAATCTATCCCACAATTACAGATACACAAATCCTCCAGAAAACTTCTGACAGACGTCTGATACAAGAGAAACATACACACTGTGACAGTAACAGACGCCATGAGATGTTGGATGGTTTTGGTTTTATTCATCACTATGTGTATGTCTTCTTTCTGAAAACAAACGAAACACTTGTTACTTTTTATTTATTTCCATAGTATTTCACGGACTATGTATTAGAAATATATCATGTAAAATGTAATGATCACATATCTTTCTATGTATGTATATATATATATATATATATATATATATATAGCAATATTAGTCCAACCGTCTATATTAGTAGAATAATTAGAGGTGTATCCTTAAAAAGAAGAAGTAGACTACACTGTAGACAGTTTTTTAAGGGTGTAGACCGTTATCTGTTTATATTCCACCCTCACTTTTATCTGGATAAATACAAAACACCTACAGATTAATATGAATAAAGCCGTTCAGAGACCGTTTACCTGTCAGATGAATCTCTTAACGATTGGTTCAGCCTTTAGTGTGCTTCAAGTTCAGTATACTGCAGTCTCAATATAATCACACATGTATTATTTTTAAAGTGTGTTTAGTATGAACAGTGAGTTGACCATAAGGACATTTGTGAGTAAAAGATTAGAGTTAGACCTGTAACCGGTTTGACTTGATTTTGCACACGCCCTCTTTCAAGCGTTAAGAACAAACACACACACACACCCACACACGTATCAGTCTATCAGTCACAACATACGCAACGTTGAATACAACCAACATGTGGAATGTCATATGAAATATCTATTTCAAATATTGACTTTCAACTATATTTGAACAAACTATACCATTTGACTTTGATATTAATGATACAGTTGCCCAGCATTAAGGCATAAATAAAAGAAAAATGAAAGTAAAACAATACAGGCAGGGGTGCCCCTAGGATTTCTGGGACCTCTGGCTAATTTGTACTCCGGGCCCCAAAGCCAAAGTCACTGTAGATGGAAAGCCTGCAACATTTAGCAAAAAAGCATAAAGCCTTATGCTAACGCCTTGGCTTCAGCGGAAAGGAGGAAAGGAGACCAGACTGTTGTTTTATAGTTTAAAAATGATTTAGGGTTAGGGTTGTTTTTTAATAGATGTCAATGGATGCTTTCTTCAACTGGAAATATTACAGACCCACCCTTCCATCTCCCTATAATAAGACTATCTCTGCCAAAGCCTTTCCCCCCTGAGTCTGGACAAAGCAATGTGTTTCAACGTACTAATTAAAAATTAGTCTGTAAATCTTACACATTACATTACCAAGTTAAAAATACTTTTACATACAGTATTAATTGAGCTGTTACACACCAACAAAATTATAATATTTAAAAATGTAAACAACAACACCTTAAGTAGGACTGCCTTAAATAAGAAAGGCTTGACCAAAGCATCATCATTTAAACAGTTAGTTGAACTCGAAAAATCTGCCAACTCTTAAATGACTAGTTGTCTTCCTCGTCTTGACCTCTCTTCTCTTTCTTGTTTCTCTTTTGATATCCTGATTTTGTCTGTCGATGTGATGCACGTAGTTAGTAACAGAACTGTAGCGCTGCAGCATCCAACATCCAGAAGCGGAGGCAGCCGCGAAGTAGAAAAACATTGTGTGCGTTGAAATAGGGTGCTCTGTTTTCACTCAAATTCACTCAAAACAGTATCCAAACTCATCATAGGAAAAGAGAAAAACAAGAAAAATCCTTATGTTGAGCTTAAAACAAAAGGTTTTCTAACTAGAGCTTTTTAGATAAACATTTTCAAGAAAGCCACAAGAAACATGCGTTTCCTCTCCCACAACTGAACTACTTCTTTAGGCAAGCACTCACCTCATATCCCATACAAGTGAGTCTTAATAGCGCCCTCTAGTGCCTTGTAGTGTTACTAGACATGGTATGTTTAATTCCATTACACTATGGATATAGAAAAACTGTGACAGATATTTCACACAGAGTTGAGTTTGTAGCTGTAGGCAGGTGAAGCCTACATGATACTACATAGTGATCTGAAATGTCTTCGCACTGCTAAAGAAATGTAACGTCATCCACATTAATACCATATGACAGTATTAAATCTAAAGTGTGATTACGACAGTAGGTGGGTCCTGAAACAACGCCTACAGAGTTGAGAATGTTTGATAAAATCTGGGTGGTGCCCTGGTGGCCTATATATAGTAGCCAGAAGCCCTTTCACCTCAAATGTTCACGGAGTGTGTCGATGCAGCTCTGGCTCCTCTGCGACTCCAGGGCATTCGAATTCTCAACTACAGCGACCACTGGTTCACCATGGCCAAGTCTCTGAGCTTAGCGGTTCAGCATTGAGATGCTGTTCTCACCCCCCAGGTCACTGGGGCTCAGACTGAACACCAAGAAAAGCGTGCTTACTCCTGCTCAGAGAACTGTCTTTCTTGGTGTGATCTGGAACTCTACCACGATGCGGACACGTCTGTCTCCCGCTTGGGTAGACACCATTCTGTCGTCTGTGAGGGGTCTCAAGGCAGGCCATTCTGTCACGATCAGACATTTCCAGAGGATCCTGGGCCTCATGGCTGCCGAAGTCAATGTCATTCCTCTGGCCCTCGGCCCGGGGAATGAAGACTCCACCCAGAGGTGGTGGAGAACATCTGGAGAAGATTTAGTCGGGCGGATGTGGACCTCTTTGCATCTCAGGATATGACACACTGCCCTCTTTGGTTCTCCCTTACTCGCCCAGCCCCTCTGGGTTTGGATGCCATGGTCCAGCCGTGGACAGGGCTACGCCTGTACACCCTTCTCCCCGATCACTCCACTCCTGGGAGTCCTGGATAGGGTCTGTTGGGAAGGCCTCCGTCTTTTCTTAGTGGCCTCACATTGGCCATCCCGAGTACATACTCAGATCTGGTTTCTCTTTTTGACTGCCTCCCTTGGCAGGTTACCATAAGACCTTTTGTCTCTAGCAGGGGACACAGTGTTTCACCCTCGGCCAGAGCTGTGGAAGCTGTGGGTCTGGTCTCTGAGGGGGTAGTAGTAGTTATACTAGTAGTTTTACGTTTTCTGCGTGGCACACTCAGGCTGAGGCCCGTGTGCCACACTAGCGTTACTACATGGGATTTTCTATTGTCCTGGAAGGTCTTTCCGGAGCCCCTTTGAACCCATTGAAAACACACCTATAAGGTTTGTTTTCCCTACGTGCCTAGTGTTTTTGTACCCTAGGCCAGGTTTTGTTCCTAAAGTACCTACTATTGTGCCTAGATCTATTGTTTTTCAGGCATTTTTCAGGCATTTTTCCCTTCTCCTTTCTCTGATCGAGGCAGAATCTGGTCTGTCCAGTGCTATTTAACTCAGAATTCCCGTGTTCTGCCTTGTCTGACGCACGCTAACAGTACACCAGACCCAAAAAGGAAGACTGTTTTAAACTCTGTATTCGTCGAGTCGTGAAGATTCTGGATTATCTGTTTGTTTTGGTTTTCTCTCTTTGTTTCAAGTCATGGAACCCACAACTCCCAGCCTGTCCGTAGCCGCCCATGCCAAAGCTTTCCTCTATCGGGGTCAGGAGGAGGAATCCGTCGAGGCCTACACCCTGTGCTTCGCAGCCTTTGGGATGATATCGGGGCTTCCCGAAGACCACCAGAGGCGTCTGTTTCTCTGGGGTCTTAATGACGCGACATGGGCCAAGCTGTCTGGATGGGGGCCATCTGGAAGCTTGGAGGAGAGTGTGGATTGGGTGTTGGTCAGTTGTGGGTGCCGCCCCCTCCATGTCCCGGCCAAGATGGCCGACCCAGAGCCCCATGTCCCGGCCAAGATGGCCGACCCAGAGTTCCCAGACTCCGCCCTGGAGTTCCCAGACTCCGCCCTGGAGTTCCCAGACTCCGCCCTGGAGTTCCCAGACTCCGTCCCCGCTAATCTGGTCGCCCCCTCCAAATATTTTCTCATGTCATCTCAAGAGATCTCTACCCTGTATTCCCTTAGGTCAGTGACTACTAGTAAGCTTAGTTCTTTACCTGTGGGAGTGTCTAGTCAGCCCTCAAGTGACACCAGTGTGTATTTGTCCAGCGCTCCAAGTCAGTCAAGTACAATGTTTGCAACTTCTAGTTATGTCCCAGTGCAGACAGGAAGTAGCGATGGGGATCTCTCTTTTCCCAAGTCTCAGGGTACCTTTGATCAGTTTGCTCCTGCTACAAAGTATGTAAATGTTGCAGTAACTTCACCCCAAGATGTTTCTACCCGATCTGGGAGCCATCAGGGTTTATATAGACCAGTTGCACTAGTTGTTGCGTCACCCCAAATGGGACCTTCCAGTCAGTTTGCATCCCCCCAGGGAGGAAGTAGTTTATAGTGGTACCCTTGCCCAATCTCAAGTCGGCTCTAGGAAACGTGTTTTTGAAGACTCTAGTAGTTTCAGTGGCCCTGTCCAGCCTCAAGGTACCTTTACAGGTACAGGGCCCCCAGTTCCCGTCGCCTCTGGGCCCCCAGTTCCCGTCGCCTCTGGGCCCCCAGTTTCCGTCGCCTCTGGGCCCCCAGTTCCCGGCGCCTCTGAGTCCCAGAGCGGCCGCAGCCTGTCCCAGAGCGGCCGCAGCCTGTCCCAGAGCGGCCACAGCCTGTCCCAGAGCCCGAGCCTCCTGACCCCGAGCCTCCTGACCCCGAGCCTCCTGACCCCTGAATTACAAAACATTATGTGTTTGTTGTTCACATGCTTGATTTTTTTTTGTCAGTCTATCTTTTAGTAAGGCTAGTGGTTTGACTTTGAGATTAGCTTTGTGCACAATCTTTAAAAAAAAAAAAAAAAGATATAAAATTATACATTTGTGACACCGTCTGTGAAAACCCACACTGCAAAAAATGCCCTTCTTGAAATAAGCAAAATTTACTTAAATCTAGTTAAAGTGTACCAAAATCAAGCAAAAAAATCTGCCAATGGGGTAAGCAAAACAGACTTGATAAGAATTCTTGAAATTAGCATAAATATCTAGTCGATAATGAATGCTACTGGATCTTAAAACTAGACACAAATTCTTAAAACTAGGCATTTTAGCTTTTTATAAGAATTTAATAGTAAATAAGTTAGTGAAAACTGCATTAAAACTAGAATATTTGAACTTAAATCTAGTCACTAAAAATACAGCTGGTCTTAAAACTAGACAAACATGCTTAAAACTAAGCAGTTTTCTCTTTTTATAAAGCACTGAATAATAAAAATTCTAGGAAAAAAATGCACTGAAACTACAATATTTAACCTTAAACCCAGCCTATTTAGTTTTTTTTAAGATCACACAAAAACCTAAAATAAACACCCCCCTCACCTCCCCAAACTTTACATGAAGAAACAAACTTACTCAGCTTTGCTGAACATTTAATAAAGAACATTCTCCAAAGTTCTGAACAAATGGAGCGTAGTAAAGTGATTCCAAGGCTAACTTACACTTTTACAAAAAATAAATCAAATACCTGGCACAGGTATGCCAACCCGCCCTTCCCTCAGCACACCAAATCCAACAATTGATGTAGCATATAAGGTGCAAGGTATTAAGGGTAAAATAGACCAGTGCTCTAGGTTCTCTAGGAGCCAAATGAGAGAGAAAAATCAACAGACAGACAAGGTAAATATGAATAATAACGGATAGGTTTATAAGTGAAAATTGAATTTGTTGACTGCTCTTTGCTTCCAGAAACTGATGTATGAACACCAAGAACAAGGAAAATAAATGCAATATTTAAATATTTACAGTGCAAAGAAATAAAATGAAATAAACAAAATTAATTAACAGTTTCTGTGTTTAAACCTCTCTGTGTCACGATTCTGCCTGTTTGGACTTTGTTTTTTCATCTTGCACCTTTTGTTTGGACTTCAGTTCCCATAATTCTTTGCACCAGCACACCTGTTTTGTATTTGTAATCTCGTTTTCACCAGTTAGTTTGTTATCACCTGCACCTGTTTCATATCATTTAGTGTTCATTGGTTGCATTATTTAAGATCTGCTTTTTGTTCAGTTCTCTGTCGGGTATTGTTGTTATATGGTTTGTTGTTTGTATGTGGTTGTGTGGGTTAGTTCTGCTCTGTGGATATTCGTACCTCTGTTTATCTGGAAACCTGTTGTTCTTGTTTATCGGACCTTTCTCTGTGTTGGAAACACCAGTAAAGTGATATTTGGATTATACTCTCTGTTGTCCTGGTCTCTTCCACCCAGCACCGTAACACTCTGTTCACAGCAAGGTTTCAACTAGATTTAGTCCCATTCTCTACTTTATTTCTCTTTTGGAAATCTAAAGTTAGTTTTTGTATGTCTAAATTGTTCCTATTCTTTAAATAACCCTTTATATTTGAATGGATTACTCATATATACAGCTCAAAATACAATACCCTCAAGAAACATATTTCAAAACCATTACGAAACAAATTTAACTTTTTGTAAGAACAAAACAACAAAAACATTAAGTGCAATCAGTTCACAATTCAAATATGAATTTCAACAGATCAGTCATGAATTTTCTGATTTGAAATGAACAATCCTCCACGTCCTGTGTAATGTAGGTGATCATAAAATGCAACAGTTCAGGCCTACCCTCCATAAGCACAAAGCAATGAGCAGCAAAACGGATGATGAGGGACACTTTCACATGGATTTACTCTTTCCTGCACATTTGTTTTCCTCGAGCAACAGATCGTGTTTCTTTTGGCGATTTAGAAGGAGTCGAGACTCAGTGGGTGGCTCGCCATCTTGATCCATGTGGTGATGAACTCCATGTCATCGCCGTTTTCATCAAATCAAGAACATCTCAATCACTTGTACCACAAAAATCACTCAAATCAAATGAAATAAAAGTTTACTAAACTTTCCGTTTAGTTTAACTGAAAGTTTCTCTCTGAAAGTTTTGCCGCTGATCTGACCGTGCTCTCCTCTTTTCGTCATCACGCTGCTCATGCAGACTTTTGCGGGTTTTCTTAAAGGCGACGTTTGCTCCATATTACATGTGCATCATTACAGTCAGAATAAAGTTAGCATAAATTACGGAAAAATAAAAAAATGGCATTTATCACAAGTACACATTTGATCACATTCATGACATAAAATAAATGAAATGAAACACAATACAAATTTCAATACAAAATAAATCTGAATTAAACCCCCTTTTTAGCCAAGTGTTTATGTTCAGACAAGCAATTTTTCTTAACTGAATTTTCAAAAACTGACAGACACAATAATCCTTTCTTAAGATTCTTGAAATTAGACTTTTTTAGTGGTGGTATTAGTCTTAAAATTAGCACAACAATCTAATTGAACATGCACCAATATTTGGGCTTTATAGCGGTCACTTGTTTCTAGTAAAATCTTGCTCAAAATGAGTTAACATTTACTTGCCTAGACCGAAAAAGATCAATTTTCTTAAATTAAGATTTATAGTCTAATGTGCAATGTATTTTATAAGACTGTTTATCTTTAATGGCAAAAAACAAGACACATTTTCTAGAAATAAGCTTTTTTTACTTTCTTAGATTTCAGTTTTTGCAGTGCAGCTAGTCATTTTTGTGATTTTTCTGTTTTCTGCATAAAATCATCCTACATAATTAAAAGAATATTCTGTGTGAATTTACCATTGATATCTTTAATATTGTCTGAGAGAGGTCATGTTAAAGATTGAAATCATAGTAAAATTAATACGTGAAATCAAAATTTGATGCTCGTTGCTCTCAGAATTAGATTTTTAGACTTCAGCCTGCTTTTCATAGACAGGGTCACATTTATTCATTTAACAGATGCTTTTATTCAAAGCGACTTACAAGTGAACTGGGAGAAATTGTGGGGAAGGTCTTTTGATCAAGAGTTCCTGCCGGTACTGGGAATCAAACCAGTAAACTTCTGGTCACAAGTCCAACTTTCTCACCACTAGGCCACAACAATTATAACGTGCTATTTGTTTATACAAAAAAAAAACCAATACATTTATCTCTTATTTCACCCGTTAACCCCCCCAACTTTTAGCCCAAACCATGAAAATGACATGGCCACAGTAAAATGTTTGCAGTTACTGAACTATTTGACCTACAGACACAGTTGTGCTAGTTTCTGAAAGAAGACACTTAAGACTTTATTGTCTTTATGTGTCAAATTTAAAACAAACAAAAAAATTAATTCAGTTATATGTGGTAAAGTATAGTGGAACTGAAATTATATTTTTGTATCATAAAAATGTATATTGTAGATGTCTTAAAACAACTCACAAGTCTAACAATGTATTCTCATTTTATTTAAGGATGATATCACAACAGAAACAGGTTTTATAAGCTGTTTAGTCTAGCATGACACTGGGATGCTCTAAATCACCAATATAAATATATATATCTACAATGCTTGTTTGTTTCATTTGAAAAGATTACAAAAATTATAGCATAAATATGATTTTCTCTTTTTTTTAGGGTTAACCTGTTGAGCTGCACTAATTCGTGCACGGTATAGACGTCACTACCTGTTACGTTGTTTACAATGACAATATAAACTACTTTCTAAAAGCGTTAATAATATTGACAAACTATACATCGTTTTAAAGGTCTAAGGGTATAGGGTCGGGATATGGTCTCTGTTTTGCGCAATGGCGATTCTGGGGGGTGGCCCGGAAAGCTCATTGGCCACCCTGTGGCCACCCCAGATCTGCTAGGTAGTTGGTCAAGTTCGTCAACACAAGAAACGAGAAATGTTGTCAATCAATGATGACAGCTGATCAACTGATTAAGGGCCAGTTTTACATTTTTAACTAACACAGTAATGGTCGTACTGAGACTGTGAGAGCTGATTTCTGCTCAGTGGATGTTTGGCCATGCAGGTCAGGTGACCCATTAGATGAGCACGCGCGCTGCACCTACTGCTGCTGGTCCGTGAAACAAACGCTGGAATCAGTCGATTGAGAGGTATGGTAATTTAATGTTTAGTTATATCGTAGTTCCCTCTGAATGTGTAGGAAAACTTTATCTAGCACTAAGTAGCAGCTAAAAGTCGAACTACACTGCACTAGCTAGCTTAGCAGCCTGCAAACTTAAGTTAAGCATTGAACGTTAGAATACCGCCGGCGCCATCGCGCCATGAAATATGAAAAGCTATTTTCTGGACTGAAGACTGAGGGTGTTTTTTGCAGATGTGTGTGTTCAATAGAGCTAATGTTATATTTTTGGCCAACCAGTGTGTGAAATATAGTGTGACAGTCTAGATTTAAGTAACTATAACACAAGAACAAGCTTTGACTTATTTATTTGCTCTGTGATTAAAGGGCTGTTTAAAGACTTTTTTTCTCTTAAAGATAAAGGACTTTTTGTTTGGATCAATTAGCTCATCTTCACAGTTCACATATTTTTAGATGTTTAAATAGGCAGAGGCAAAGCAAACTGCATTCAAATGCCACAATTGCTTGAGATGCAACATGTGCTAATTGTGTTATTAAAAGTGAGTGGTAAAGTGGTAGTTATGTAAAAATAAACCTTTGTAGATCCTATAAATATGTCTATATTTATTAGGCACATTGTTGGCAACTCATCAAGACCCATTTGCGCACAACAATGACAGATGACAGACTGAGCAACCTGGGTGTTCTCAGCATTGAGGCTAGAAGAGCAGTCACTTGACATGGACAAGTTTATTAAATTTTTAGTTTGGTTTGTTACAATTGTTTATGTACAATTTTCACAAGTTACATTATGAAGAAGCACCTTAACCCTTAAGTTATATTTGGTTTGGTGGCATTGCATTGGACTTTAAGTCTTGTCTTGTGGTCTTTATGGCCTATGTGAAAGCATTTTGTTATTGCACTTTGTTACTATTACTAAAATCCTCTATTGTTCATGAGAGTTTGAAGTTTTACATAACATTTCTTTATAGTATATATGGCCACCCCACTCTAGCTTTGTGTCCCATCTTGGCCACCCCAGTAAAAATGTCCTGGATACGCCACTGGTTTTGCGATAAAGATACTCCAGCAACAGTAATATAGTCATTTGTGCCGGTGTTACGGTTTAATTCAATTCAGTTCAATTTTATTTGTATAGCGCTTTTCACAAAGGACATTGTATCAAAGCAGCTTTACATGTAATGACAGATAGCAGTCAGTGGTCAGGGATTCAAAAAAACTCTTTAAGAGAGAAAAAACCCCTGACATGACGTGTTATAGTTGCAATCTGTAGCATGTGCAATCCGTAATAAAGGACACAATTTGCCATTGATCGCATCTATAACTCGCTATGCAGTTTACAGGATACAGAGACATACATTGTAGGATACAGAAATCACTTTAGAGAGTGATTAAAATGTTATATGTGAAGTGTGATGTAGTAGATTTGATTGTAATTTAACAGGTGTAGGAGGTTGTCCTGGGTGGTCGTCATTTAGCAGCACCATGATGGACATCAGGTGGGGCAGTGTGAACTCATTCCAGATACCCCGGATGAGAGATGAGAGAGAGAGAGGCAGAACAGAGTAGCATTTATATGTAGATGTAGGCAGTTATATGTGGTAAGTTGTAGGCAGTTATATGTGATAACACATGCAGTATGTAGTATGTGTGTGTGCCCGGTTCCAGTTGAGTTAACTATTGCGGCCTTAGAGAGTTGGATCTGAGATTATGTGAATGCGAGGCTAAAGAGATAAGTCTTTAATTTAATTTTAAACAGTTCGAGTGTGTCCCGGACTTTACTGGGAAGGTCGTTCCATAGTTTTGGTGCTAAGTAGGAGAAGGATCTTCCACCTTTAGATTTTTTTGATATTCTTGGAACTATTAACAGTCCGCCATTTTGCGAACGCAGTGTCCGTGATGGATTGTATGCTGATAGTAGTTCATGGAGGTATAACGGTGCTAAGCCATTTAGGGCTTTGTATGTAATTAACAGAATTTTAAAATGTATGCGATACTTTACAGGTAGCCAGTGCAGTGTTGCTAGGAGTGGACTTATGTGGTCATACTTTTTTGATCTAGTGAGAACTCTAGCAGCTGCATTTTGAACCAGCTGAAGCTTATTTATTTGCTTTGCATGACACCCCCCCAGTAATGAATTACAGTAGTCAATTCTGGAGGTCATAAATGCGTGGATTAGCTTCTCTATATCCGAGACAGACAGCATGTGTCGCATCTTTGAAATGTTTCTAAGGTGAAAAATGCAGTTCGGCATACATTGGAAATGTGACCATCGAAAGACAGGCTCTTATCTAGGAATCACACCTAGGTTCTTGACTGCGGGAAGATGGGACAATGGATTGTGATGTTTGGAGCAATAGGTAATCAAAGCCCTGTCTTGTTGGAGTTAAGTAGAAGGAAGTTGTTTGCCATCCATATTCTAATATCGTTGATACAGTCTATTAGCTTAGAAAAACAGTGGGTTTTTGTCAGGTTCTGAGGAAATATAAAGCTGGGTATCGTCAGCGTAACAGTGGAAGTTGATGTCATGTTTCTTAATAATATCTCCGAGGGGAAGCATATATAGTCGCGAAGACAATGGGACCAAGAACTGATCCCTGTGTGGTACTGTGTTTTACCTGAGAGTAATAAGATTTTTCCTCGTTAGCATAGACAAAGTGGTAGCGATCAGTTAAATAAGATTTGAACCAGGCTAAGGCTTGACCATTTATGCCAACAAGGTTTTCCAGTCTATCGAGTAAGATTGTATGATCTATTGTATCAAAAGCTGCACTGAGGTCGAGTAATATAAGAATAGATGTTTCACCGCGATCTGATGCTAGAAGGAGGTCATTTGTCACTCTGAGCATGGCCGTTTCTGTGCTGTGATGGGACCTGAATCCTGATTGAAATTTTTCATAGATGCTATTTTTCGCTAGGAATGTCTGTAGTTGTTTAGACACAACCTTTTCCAGTATTTTTGATAAGAAAGGGAGATTAGAGATTGGTCTAAAGTTGGATAGGTCTCCCTGGTCGAGATAGGTCTCCCTAATAACTGCCATTTTAAAGGCTGCTGGAACATAGCCTAATTCTAAGGATGAATTAATAATATTGAGCACTGGTTCCGAAACTGCAGGAAAAACTTCTTTTAGTAGTTTTGTGGGAATGGGATCTAATATACAGGATGATGATTTTGATGAGTTTATTATTTTTTTGAGTTCATCCATTTTAATAGCATTGAATGATTCTAGTTGTACTATTGGCATGATGCGGGACGGGATACTATGAGATATAGAGGTGGCTGGCTGTGTAGATGCAATATCGTCCCTAATCTGCTCGATTTTATTATCAAAAAATTTCATAAAGGTATTACTATCGTGCTGTAGTTTAGCATCTTTTTCTGTAAATGGTTTGTTTTTAGTCAGTTTTGCGACTGTATTAAAAAGAAATCGCGGGTTATTTTAATTTTCTGTGATCAACTTGCTGAAATAGGACGATTTGGTGGTTTTTAGAGCCTTTTTGTACTTGTTGGTACTCTCTTTCCATGCATCGCGCCATACTTCTAGGTTCGTAGTCCTCCATCTACGTTCCATTTTTCTAGTTGCTTTTTTTAGGGCTGCGGTGTGGTTATTATACCACGGTGCTGGCGTTCTTTCTTTTATTCTTTTTAATCTAATAGGTGCAACAATTTCTAAAGTACCTGAAAAGGCTTTGTTTATTGTTTCTGTTACAGTGTCAAGATCTTAATTTTTGTTGATTACATTAAGGGTTTGATATAGATTTGGAAGATTGTTAATAAAATTATCTTTAGTGGTAGAGATGATTGATCTGCTTGATCTGAACCGAGGTGTAGGACGAGCGGGTTTATCTAAAGTGGTGACCGTGTTAACTGGTGACCAACTTACGTTTTCAGGTCCTCCGTACAGATGTGAATGAACGACTACAGCACATTCGGCAACTCTGAAGGCACAATCCAACACGACAATTCGTTGCCAAATAAACGCTGAATTCCTCATTACATTATTTTGGCAATCTTGTAAAGATTACAAATGATTGGTGTGATTGCCCGTCACCACTAGAGTACGGTAAATAAACAAATAAAGCGCCTTGACACGGGATTCAAACTTGTGTGAAAAAGTGTAACGCTTCTCCAACATCGCTATGCTACATGCTGAGCTACATCACTACATGCTGAGCTACATCACTACATGCTGAGCTACATCACTACGACAGTCTGAGCTATGATTTTTCCACTGAAGTCCCGATATGATTTTATATATGGAGTCACATTAAGAGTATGACTGAATCAAGGGAATGTGTCCGTGTTAGCTTGTGACCTCTCTGTTTACGCTTTAATCGTTGTTTTATTATATAAAAGTTTAGTAACCATGGATTTGTAGACTCACTCAAGGTCATTTTATCGTTCCCTGGTGAAACTATTGTAAATTTGTGGCTACTGGGGTTTTAATCGTAATGTCATTGAAACTATTGTTAGTTTAGTAAAACATGGATTTGTAGACTCTGGCTGATGTTTCATTTTAACAATAACCCCTGGTGAAATATATTGTAAATTTGTGGCTACCCACTGCATACTACTATATAATGTTAACCTGTGACTTGCATATATCTGTTGATTTATGCTGAAATCTAAACGTCATTTTTAGTCAAATCGCTGTTTATAGGTATGACTTTTTTAACGTGTTAACTTGTGTTCATTAGGTAATACTGGCATTATGTTACTGTCATTTCAGTTACCACTTTAACAGTATTTGTAACCCACCAAAGATAAAAGCACAAATGTAGAAAACATTCTGTTACAGACTCAGATGGAAAGACCATCCTAGTTTTTATTAATAATAAAACCCAAATGGCAAATTTATATTCTACTTAATAAAGCCTATGACAATTTTATGTTTTGTATTTATAAATATTTGTAAGCATCACTTTAATAATGTTCAGATTTTATATAATGTTACAAAGAAGAGATGTGAGATACAGGGAAAAACTTTACACACACCTTGCAGAACCTGGAAAATGTTAACAATTTTGAAAAAATAAAAGGAATTTGAAAAAAATTAGGGATTGTTTTAGCTCAGTACTGCCCTGAACGAATTATTTCACATGACAGCTGTTTACATATAGTCCACAACACAGCATTTTTTAAAATAATCCAGTTAAAAACTTTACATGCACCTGATTCATAATACTGTACAATGTTACCTGGACAATCAATACGGTTTTATGTTTTGTAACATTTAAGACATTAAAGTGTCTTAAGTAGTAAGCAGTAAGATTTTCAGAAAAATCCTCCATGTCCTGTAGAATCTCTGATTTTCAGCATCTTCTGCATATTTGGTACCTTGCCAGCAGTGACTGTATGATGTTGATATCCATCTTTTGACACTGAGGACAATCAAGACACCCATACACAACTATTACAAACAAAACATACAAACACTCAGTGATGCTCATGAAGGCAACATTATACATATTAAAGTCAGATGTATCTATAAATCCAATGTCCTTCAGAAGCTTTAAACATTTCCCAGAAGACAAATTTACACCAATTATCATTTCAGTAGAGCTTAACGAAGTGTCAAAAGATGGATGTCAACATATACAGTCACTTAGGAAAGCACTTCTTAGCACTATTGTTGTTACGGAGTCGATGCCCTCAGCATCGGATTCTATGCATCACGTCACCCGCTCTGCATCCCCGGAATTTTAGAGACTTCATTTCCCACATTCCTTTGCACCCCGCACACCTGCCGGCAATCTTCAGCACACCGTCTGTTTCCCCATTATTATGGACCTTATTTAATGTGTGTGTGTGCTTTTGTTCATTGTCTGGTGTTGTTGTTACTTTGTGTACGTGTGGTAACCCTGTTAGTTATTTACGAGTTCTCTGTCAGTCAGCCGTGCATTTACTGCCTGCTTGTATTTTTCCCCTCTGAAGTGAGGTCTGTATCAGTTTTTTGTATTTCCACTGATGAAGTTCAGTAAAAGACTTGTATTTGGAGTTCTCGTGTTCTGTCTCGTCTGACACACGCTAACAATTGTTGCCTTCTCTTAATGTGTCGCTTCATATTTGTAAGTCGCTTTGAATAAAAGCGTCAGCTAAATGCCTAAATGTAAAAGTAATGTAAATGCTGGACAGGTATGAAATATGCAGAAGATGCTGAAAATCAACTATTCTGCAGGACCTGAAGGTTTTTTTCTGAAGATCTGTGGACAAAAATGTCTCAGAACAAACAAGAAACAGCACCATCACAAATTACAAGAACTTATTGCTTGTCAAGGTAACATTGTACAGTATTACGAATCAGGTGCATGTAGTGTTTAATGTTAATGGTTCGGATTACTCACGAAACTCTCAAACAACTATCACAAAACATAAAAACTGGTATTGATTGTCCAGGTAACATCATACAGTATTAAGAATCATGTGTATGTTAGACATTCAGTTATTATTCTGTGTTGTGAACTTTATGTACTTCTTATGTAAAATAACTTTTGATCTCCTCTGTGTTTCAGAAGACGACTCAATGCCTTGAAAGTACTCATTGTGGAATAGCAATATGTGGTATTATCGTATGATCATGTAGTCTGTTTTACTGTTTTACAAAAGTCATAGCATTTTTTGCAGAGCTCAAAAGTTAACATGGGCAGAATCGATTGAAGGCGTAAAAGGGTTTTAGAAATAATGATCTGCAAAAAAGTAAATGCAGTTTTACTGTGTGAGTATGGTAACTTGTCATAAGATGAAAACATCATGATGTTCTACAAGCTGTGTATCATGTATAGCAGTGATTATTTTACCCTAATTTGTGACCGTTCAACAAAATTTACTAGATTTCATATAGCCAGTTGAAATACCACCTAATGAACACAAGTTAACACGTTAAAAAAGTCATACCTATAAACAGCGATTTGACTAAAAATGACGTTTAGATTTCAGCATCTAAATCAACAGATATATGCAAGTCACAAGTTAACACGTATATAGTAGTATGCAGTGGGTACACATAAAAAACTAAACGTATGTATATTTCATAATACTGTTATTGTTAAATGAAACATCAGCCAGTCAGTAACGAAAACGTACCATGTTTTACTATAGTAACAACAGTTTCACGATGACATTCGTATTAAAACCCCAGTAGCCACAAATTTACAATAGTTTCACCAGGGGAACGATAAAATGACACTTAGTGAGTCTACAAATCCATGGTTACTAAACTTTTAATATAATAAAACAACGATTAAAACGTAAACAGAGAGGTCACAAGTTAACACGGACACATTCCCTTGATTCAGTCATACTCTTAATGTGACTCCATATATAAAATCGGGACTTCAGTGGAAAAATCAGCGCTGAGACTGTCGTAGTGATGTAGCTCAGCATGTAGTGATGTAGCTCAGCATGTAGTGATGTAGCTCAGCATGTAGTGATGTAGCTCAGCATGTAGCATAGCGATGTTGGAGAAGCGTTACACTTTTTCACACAAGTTTGAATCCCATGTCAAGGCGCTTTATTTGTTTATTTACCGTACTCTAGTGGTGACGGGCAATCACACCAATCATTTGTAATCTTTACAAGATTGCCAAAATAATGTAATGAGGAATTCAGCGTTTATTTGGCAACGAATTGTCGTGTTGGATTGTGCCTTCAGAGTTGCCGAATGTGCTGTAGTCGTTCATTCACATCTGTATGGAGGACCTGAAAACGTAAGTTGGTCACCAGTTAACACGGGCACAGCCTGCCCTCCATCATTGTTTTTTAAGAGGATTTACAATATGAGCACTGTTTATGTCTTAACACTGTATATGATAGTAAACATTAGACTCATGAGCCCGCCTCCAAAGTTTGTCTTTAGAAATACTGCGGTAGTTTCAGCGATATAGTCCGAACGTGACGTCCCGTCATTCTCCCGGTCCCCCGCGAGCCACTGATCTAATGAAAAACACATAAACAAGACGATTCCAACGGTGTGCCTGATGATTATCTTCCGCATGTAAACAAGGTTTTTTTATTCCTCACAGAACCACAGCAGTGTTTGTGTCTTTCTAGTGGCATTTAGCAGTGTTAACAGGGCTGGTGGTGTTGGGAGGAGTTCTAAGGCTGTGATGGTATCCAGACGAAAGCATCCCAGCAGCATCATCAGCCTCGGACACAGTGAAAGGAGAGCCACAAAGCAACAGCACAGTGTCAATGTAACCGGCTAAGCAGCATGTGGTAGCGCTAGCTGGTACCTGTTGGAACAGGGGCTTTTACTGAGGGACTGAATTAGAACGAGTATCTGTACATTCTTGGACCTCAGACAACCGGATGTAAGTTTGGTTTGTCTGCTTGTGATGCTCTAGAGCAGCAGTCGCCTGCAGTAACTGTTGGTCTTTACTGATTTCGTCATGATCAGCGTTATCGTCATCATGTGATGCACTCAGACACTCTTCTTACGTCATTACCCTATAGCCCTCTGCTACCTGAGTAAACCACACCCACTGGTTAACATATCATTTGCATACAAGTGGACTTTGAAAATAAAAAAATTTAAATAAAAAGGAAATTTAATTAAAAACAAAATTTACATTTTAATTTGAATCGTGTCACTATTATTAACACTAATTAAAACCTTTGGAAAAACCTTTGGTTTCTTTGTAACATTTTTCATTTTAATATTGTCAGGCTTGCCTCCAGATGTCAGTAAAAATGAAATGTCAAATCACCAATTGCATATTTTTTTCAATTTGACAGGAAGGATGCAACGTTACTGTAAAAATGAAAAGATTTCATTTTATTTTCCATTTTGGCAAATATTTTGCACACATATTTATTTATTTTGGACCCTGATGGTGTGTATTTATACTAGTCCATGATGAGGCTGACAGGTGTGGATACTGGGAGACTGGAGATAGGTGAAGGAGTAGTATTTTTACACTTCACATATTATCTAAACCTAAAGATTGAGCAAAAAGGTAAAAAGTAGTAACACATATAGTATACTTTAAAGTTAAATGTATTTAATTGATACAACATGTGAGTAATACTTCTAAAAACAGTTTGATAAGAGAAATGTATAAATGGACAGAATAAGAAAGTCACATTATTGATTCCTAGAGACTGTGTAATTAAGTAGACATGAAGAGGATCTCTGGAACCAACTAGAGATAATGTTTATCTGTCTTCTTTGCTTTTATTAACCATCGTACAGTTGGGGGGTTTAAGCTTGGTGCTTGAGCCGAGCCTCGGGTTCAAGCCCCCCCTTCGAGGACAACAAGCCAAGTTTGTTTTCCATTAACTGTGTCCACCTCAGAATCAGTCTGACTATAAAGCAAACATAGCATTTAGACACTCC
Source organism: Beaufortia kweichowensis (assembly GCA_019155185.1). Classification (NCBI taxonomy): domain Eukaryota; kingdom Metazoa; phylum Chordata; class Actinopteri; order Cypriniformes; family Gastromyzontidae; genus Beaufortia; species Beaufortia kweichowensis. The sequence goes on along the minus strand of CM032809.1, from coordinate 16,106,818 downwards.
TCTGACCTGTAAACAACAGCATCACAGGGCTCAATACAAGTTCTCCTATTAAAAGTTTTGATAATTGTGGTTAAATAATGTTAAATGTTGTAGGCGTTTCTGTTTCTTTGGAATGTGCAGCTCTGCCTCAGAATGTAATATTGCTGCTATACGGTACATCTGCATGTGTACTTTCAGAGCCATTAAAACACATTTCCTAATGATTTAGTTCAATCATGAAACGCGATACGTCAGCCAATCAGCTTGCACATTACTGTAAATCAAACTGATTGGCTTATGCCATAACCAATGACATGCATTGCTTTTCTTACCTCTGTATTTAAATCTTCTTGTTGGTGTGTTGTTAATAGTACTGCACAGTGTGCTATCAGAGCTGTAACAATCCCACCTCCACAGTTCCTTGGACCTCATGCTTTGTTTTTTGCTCTGATAGCAGCTGTGAGGTCTTTCATAGAGAGGTGTGTGCCTTTCCAAATCATTTCCAAGCAATTTAATGTAACACAGGTCAACTGTGTCGAATAATCAATGTTTAGAAATATCTCTGCAACAATCAAGGGAGTTCAATTTTAAGTGTCTTTGCAATGGGTGTGAATACTCATGCTAATGCGATATGTCAGTTTATTGCTTTTAAAAATGTTTATAAAATTCTGTTTTCACTTTGTCCTTACGGGGTACTGATTGTATATTAATGAAAGAAATGAATTTAAATGATTGTACTATCAGGGGGTCTAAATGCTTTCTGAATGCACTGCACACATACATACATACATATACACCGCATTGTGCTTTTCATTTTTATTCTTTTTATTTGTTTATTTCTACAGTCTTGATTCATCTCATCCAGCTCATGCCTTGGTAAAATGATCACCATCCTTTATACAGCTGAATTCCTTTCTTCTCATGAAGGATGAGCATGAGTCGATACTCATAACCTCCACCGTGATTGCCAGCGTTATGATTGTGCTTATTTTCTTCAAAGTAGTGATGCCAGTTTCCAGTTTCATCTGCTCCAAACCCAAATACACTCACCTGCAAAAGATGCCAGTGCTTAAAGCACAAACTCAACTCAAGCCCCTAACACTTTACACACAAGAAGAAATACAAAATGAACTAATGAAAGTAAGTCATTGATTAGTGATTTCAGACAACACTTGTTTGTCATTTGTACTCCACAACCTGCAAAACATATATGTTTTCCGCACATTTTACAAATGCTAACACACTGCATTTAAAATAGTACAAAAAAACCCACATTCAAAACAGAATGATGGCAAGTTTTGTGCATTTCTGCAGTTATTATTTAAAACTTGAAATAGTTTAGCAAAAAATGAAATAATCATCATTCTAAACCTACCAGGTATCCTGCTTTAGGAGGGAGAGGCAGAATCTTTTCATATGTGCAGGAAATTGCCATTGCTGACGTGGTAATTGTCAACAACGCAATAACACTGCGGGAATTTTGGGACAAAGTGCTGGCAGATTATTTCCTATTTGAAAATGTGAATATGATTGCCAAAGTCGTAGAGAAGCATAAAATAAGGATAAAGCAACTGTACCCATTAAATAAAATGAGAAATAATGAACGTGTGAAAGAACGCCGGTATCAGTATGTCCAGGTAAGATGTCTGTTCAGTAACCAAACAGGGTACATACACATTTATGCATAAAGTAAATTAAATTACTGTAAAACTGTCTGTAATTTAGATGGAAAGAAATGTAATTAGACAAAAAGCAACCGTAGATGTCTCAGGCCAAAGAAGAGCTACAGTAACATGATGACGGTTGGCCCTTACATTCGTTTCTTTTCTGGATGACTTGTGCCAGCAGAGGAGTCACAGATCACATCACAGGATGTCAGTATTATACCTGCCTTCATACTCCCCTTTCTCAAATCCCATAGAGGAGTTTTTCTTTGCGTGGAGGTGGAAGTTAATGACCACCAACATTTCTCGGGAAAACTGCCCGGGTTGGATTGGACATTTCTAAGATGCATTTCCAAAGAAGACATCAGATGTAATGTTGATAAGAACTCTCTTGCCAAAATGCAAGAGAGAGGGAAGAAAAGTACCTTTACCATAATTTACAAAGAAATAAATGTTGCTGATGTGGGTTTTTTTTCAATTATCATTAAATCCCTAACAGCCTTGCAATGTCATGCAATATTTTTCCTGTTTTTTCACCTTTTTACTGTAATTTCCAAAGATGAAGTATTATATTCAAAAAAAGAAAACCTGCTGCGGTCGAAATGTATTCATTCATGTATGTAAGAATCATTCATACTTTAAAAACAAAAGTTCATATTTTATGTAACACTCCCTGTTGTTAGTGATTTTAGGTCAGTGTGTCATGAGTGAAATCTATGTTTTCTAAATAAGAATTGTGTTGTGTTGGAATGATGAAGAGTTTTGAATATGTGGCTTGTTAGCAATTGAGAAAACTGTAACATTACTATAACGTTTGATATAACCATGTTAGGGATCATTTGTGTGTTTGTGTTATTAGGGGTTTGAGTGCGAACTGCTGAAACCCTGTCGTAATTGTAAGGATTTTTATTGTTCTTCTCTAAAACTGATCGGGCAGCTCAAACCGTAAAGGCCGACAGAGCTGAGACTTGGTCAGATGGTAGTAGTCTTGCTCGCTACTCAGATATGCGGAACCAGCCAAATTGGCCCATAGGGGGCGATGAAAATCATGTTTACACTTGTAACTCCTAAACCATTTGTGGCACACAAATGTTTGGTAACATTGGAATCCTTAGCAGAAAAAAGGTGAAATTTCGATTCACTGTCGCTAGGGGGTGCCAAAACATCCGAAGTGGGAGGAGCCAATTTCACTAAAATGAAAGTTGAAAAGTTCGATTCAGGTTGCTGAGGGGCACCAAAAGTTCAAAATGGACAGAGGCCTATTACACTAAAATGGCCATAACTCAAGAATGGCTTGGAACATATGTGTAGACCATCACTCTGAGGTCATGTTAAAAAAACCATGGCATTTTAGAGACGCTAGGTGGTGCTATGCCAGTAAAAATGACAATTGCTTTCTTATGTTCCTGAATTGTTGTGGAGTCCTTCGATACCAAACACACCTGGTTTCAGTACTGCATTTAAAGTTTTAAAAAACAATCACCAATATCTTTGCGACCGTTACTCAGATCGAGACAAAACCACCGTAGGAACACGAAACATTTAGTGGTTTACTATGCAAAAGCCAGTGCAACTATGCAAATGTAAAAAAAATGCAATAAAAGTTTTGGGCTGTCTGAGTATATATGCTTCTAAACGCATATACATTAACTTCGAAACAAAATGTATATTGTCACCATATTTAATATGTTAATTAATAGTCACACTCTGATGACCCACAAATAAGAGGTATGGCCACGCAATGGCCTTTTAATTAAACAACTCTCTGTACATTACTGTGGATCTAACTGATTTCAAAATCATGTAATCATTGGGACACCTGGTTCACCACATGGAAATTTCGTGACTACGCCAATATACATTATCTCCTTTATAACCACTACATGGCAGCAGATCTTCACTCATTGACTCATTGTAAACAACACATTTACTTTTAAAATGCATATTTAGACGTTATTTGTTGTCTTATATTGCCACCTACAGTCCAAATAACTCACACACTTCTTTGTAGTATATTCTCTATATTTGCTACTCACAGTATTTTACAAAAAATTGTTAAATGTGCTCAAAAGCCTGATAAAGTACTGATTAAAACATGTTAAACATGTTTGCCAAATGAACCTGAAATGCTGATTGTCCAAATGACTTGATATTAAGACAAATTACATGCGTGTGCTATATGCGCATTTCATTTTTAGTGTGATTAAACTCTATGTGAGGGACTGTCCTGTAGATGGTTAAGACTTGTCAGTATAAACTCTGTGTGTGACTTTTACCTGATCACAGATGTGCAGAGCGAATATGAGCGTAATGAATCCAGTAGACGGATATCTGCCGTGTTTGTACAGCCAGCGCTCTTGAATATACTTGAGGAATCCAGGATGAAGGATCATCACCTGAGATCACACAAGAAATCATCCCGCTCCCTCACTCGTACATTACAAGTAAAATGCTTTTCTTTATTGATTTAAGTGTGAATGCATTTATTTAAGAGATATTGCTCACTTTGTCCATGTTTGCCTTTATTGTGGGTTTTACTGGAACATACGTTCTAAGGAGAAAAATATTTTCAATACATTATTATTTTTTAAAAGTGCATGAACAAAAAACTACTAGTGTGGCAAATGACAATAAACGTACAGGTTGAAGCAAGAGAAGATGGATATGGAAATGTGTTTCTCACCTCTTAATGTGTTGGGTGGTGAAGACGCTGATGAGCCACTGCAGGTCCAGTGTTTTAAAGGGAATCAGCACCAGATGTGTCTCATCATCCATGTCCACAGCGCTCTCGGGATAGATGACACGGTGAGTGGTCTTAGAGCCCACGTCCCGCTCGAAACCGGCCGTTGGACCTCTGTTAATCCTGAACACACACACAGAGATCACAGGCTGATGTTTCATGTGCTCTTCCGTGTGTTTGTATATCTCTACAATAATCTCTATGTGATGCATTATCATAAATGCTCATTTTTAATACAATTATTCAGTAATACTTTACAATAACACTCCAGAATCATCATGTACTAATATCACTACTATAATAATCACTACAATATAGACTAATGATAAGTTAAGCCATGTACTGATCAAGAACTAATAAGTACATCGTAAATCATATGAATTCCTGCATGAATAACAGCCACCTTAACTACACATTAGTACATGTTTGTAATGAACTATTATAATAAATTAATTCATGTATTAGTTAAAGTATTAATGAGTTGTTTAAAACATATAACTAATAATGCTTAGTTCTTGATTAGTACATGACTTCACTTATCATAGTTTATACTGAAGTGATTATTCATTTGGGTATTATTAATGGAGTGTTATTGTAAGGTTTTACCAATTATTCTTAGGATTAAGAAGTCCTTTAAACACTCCTTAGTACTGTATAACCCACAGAAAATAACACAGCAGCCCGTAAAGTCTTAAAGTACAAATAAATAAAACAAAGATAATATTAATTGATTACAAAGAATAACATTTTGATTTTAACACGTTCAGTTCTGTATATGCAGCTGAATAAGAGGAACACATCAAAACTCTTCTTCACGTAACAGAACAGATCCAGTAATCATGTTGTAAACAAGACAAAACTAAAGAAAGAAGGATTAGAATGTAATTAGTATCACTGAAGACGATCACAAGACAAATCACCGATCTCTAGGTTAAAGGTGGAGTTGGGGATGGAGGGTAAGATCAGTCCAGCAGTCATCAAGGCCTAAATGAAGGAGATTTAAAAGAACCGCTATGATGTGTGTCAAAACTAGGCCAGTACAACACGCTTGATTTTAATCTGAAATGCTTAATGTTTTAATGCTGCTGAAATAAACGAAGATGTGCAGTGAAGTCCAAAAGTCTGAGACCACAGTTTATATCATTTAGAATATTCGTAACAAATCATATAATCGGCATAAAATTGCAGTGAAAAACAGCATGATAACCAGCGGCGGGGCAGAGGAAAGAGTCAGACTGGGAGCAAAAACAAACAACAGAAGCTCCAGTAACCCCAACCTAACACACAAAACCCTAAGCAGAAACCCAAACTGAATAGAGAACTGGACGAGCCAGCAGACGTGGCGGCTGAAACAGATATCATGAAAACAAGAGGGCGGGGCGAAACGAATGCAAAGACAAAGAGAGCGAGAGCCACCAACAAATGACCAAACAACACGCGACAAAGCCACAAGAATCTGAGAATGTTTCAAAGAAAATCTAAAGCGTTTACATGGTTCATGCCACAAATTGACTCATTTCAATAATGGCCTAGAAATAAATCACAATCTTATAGCTATACAATTCACCCAAAATGGAAAATGTTGTCATCGTATACTCACACTCATGATGTTCCCACACAAAAGGGGGTGAAGCAGAGCGAGTCCCTATATTCACTTTTATTGTATGGAGAAAAAGAAGAGGAACGTAAACATTCATCAAAAAGTTACCTCTTGTTTTCCACAGATGAAAGTAAGGCACGCAGTTTTAAAGATAACTAACCCTGTCAACATTTCACAAGTCATCGCGTTTCTTTCTGTTTGTTTCTAGGTTTAAAAGCAGATTTTCAACGTGGTCTCAGTCTTTAGGACCCCACTGTACTTCATTTACTATCCAAAACCTATGCAAAGTCAAAACCGTCAGCAGACATACGCTTCAAGCTGGCCATATACCGACATACAATACATTACGAAAACCAAATATGGCAAGAAAAGATTTTCACATAAACTCTTGATCTTGATTCACACTAAAAACATTATAATGAATTATTATGAGAACTACAGTATGTGTTTGTGTTTACACTATTTTACATTTGAATGGATTTTAATTGACTGTCAATGTTTTATCGTTTATCAGCTGGAAAAGATGATCCTAACATATTATTCATATCTTATGATTATTATAGTTATATTTATAGTTTATTTTATATTATACTTATAGTTATTGTACATTGTGTAAGCAGGCCTTTACGATCGAAATGAAAAAAGATATCTTGTAGCAATATGTTTAGGTATGGACACTTCTTTCACTCACCTAATGACAAAATCATGGGCATCGATGAGAAGACCATAGTGAGAGCGTTTGAGATTCCCAGAATTGCCCACGACAGCACAAGTCCTGCATCGTCCTGGTCCAGCATCAGAATAATCTTCTTCATTTGGGAAAATGCCAAATAACATCTCTGCCACCATCGTGTAGTTTACTTTACTCTTATATTGTAGCTTCTATTGAAATATTATGGAAGAACCGGTAAATAACAGGTTAACTGATTAGCTAAGGCATTACGTGTTAGTTAGTCATAAATAAATCATTTTGCAGAGAGAATCTACTTGGGGTTGAAGACTTTTACCTGCCACCACACATAGAGAGCGTTGCTGAGCACACTGTTCTTCTTGGTCAGTAATATTTGGGCGTAGGGGTTAAAGCGCTGTCTAAACCAGGTGTCACGTCTGAGATCCATCACGCACCGACCGCACGCACACTCTCCAAAAATCAGCCGACGTGTCGTCGGTCGAGAGAATATGAACAGAAAGATAACCAAGCTCACACAGAACGTAATGTTTCGGACTCTTTTGCCGGCCATCTTTTACTCCTTCCTTAAGCAAAACAAAGATCCGTATTTTTAGATCATCTTATATTCTGGTGAAAAAGACACAGTTCACTGAACACTGAACTGTACTGGGGCATCTTGTCACAATACATTACAATGAACTTGTCGGCTAAATTTCAAATAAGTCATGCAAATGTTCAGTAAAAGGTAACATAGAGAAAGTAAACAGCATTGCTTGAGCCAACTATCATTTAGAAATGAGTGAAAAAAGTACTGAAACCATGTGACAGCAGGACCTGACATGAGACTCTTTAACTTTATTATAAAGTTGAGCCTAAATGTGTCCACAGCTATAGTGAGAATATTGCATTATATTAGGATTTTAAGTTGAATGATTTGAGAAACACTAATGGACTCTTGTGACAACTTACCCTGCTCGTTTTTACTTGTAATACACAAATAATCATCTCTTAGTTTCATATCCTGACAGAGTAAAACTGCAGTTTACTGTAAAAACAAAAACACCAACAGCCACATCAAAGAGATAGTAAATGTCATGAACTGTCAGTTATTCAGTAAAAAGACTTTTCATGAACATACACTATATGAAACAATATGAAATTTAGCTGATGTAAATGAATGAGTGACATTGAATGGGAACTCACCT
>CM032809.1:16028960-16096460 GCA_019155185.1 Beaufortia kweichowensis | reverse complement strand
ACACACACACACACACACTCACATTCTCTGTCTCTCCCTCATGCACAAATAAACACACACACACACACTTCACTATGCACACACACACACACACACACACACACACACACTTCTCTCTCTCCCTCATGCACACAAACACACACACACACACACACACACACACACTCCTCTCACACACACACACACACACTTTCCTCTCCCCTATGCACACAAACACACACACAAACACTCACACACTCTCTCTCTCATGCATAAACACACACACACACACAAACACACACACACATATTCTCTCTCTCTCCCTCATGCACACAAACACACACACACAAACACACACTTCTCCTCTCATAAACACACACACACACACTCACACTCTCTCTCCCTCATGCACACACACACACACACACACACACACACACACACACACACTCTCTCTCCCTCACATGCAACACACACACACACACACACACACTCTCTCTCCCTCATGCACACACACACACACACACACACACACACACACACACTCTCTCTCTCTCCCATGCATGCACACACACACACACACACACACACTACCCTTATGCACACACAAACACACAACTCTCCCTCATGCACACACGACACACACACACAAACATATTCTAGTCTCCCTCATGCACATGTAACACTACACACATCTCTCCTCATGCACACACACACACACACACACACACTATCTCTCTCTCTCCTCATGCACACACACAACACACTTCTCTCTCCTCATGCACACACACACACATTAAACACACACTCTCCCTCATTACTACACACATCAACATGCACACACACACACAGACACACACACACACACACTCTCTCTTCATACATTTCAAGTAAAATCAATACAGTGACAGTAATATAAGAGCAGTGTGATATAAAATGAGCATCAGTTTATCTCCACATGTGTGAAACATCAGATCAGGACAGATGAAGTATTGTCTCTTTTGTGGATGACAGTCTCCCACATTGTGTTGCTAACACATAGCAGTCCTTGTGTTCTCCTAACAGATAATGGCAGCTTCTCATCGTTTCATAGAGTTTCAAACGGTGCTGATTGGATGCACTTTATTTTCTCATAAAACACTGTCCTAATGTCTGTATATTTTGTGCATTCTGTTAGTTCAGTGCAGTTCTGTGTCGACACAACCTGGTCCTGTGTAGCATGTTTTTCTGTGTCTGCCCGTCTCTATAGTCAGTCCACTGAGTCTGTATCTCATCAAGTGTCAGTTTTTATCTGACACTGTGTACAGATATAGTGCCTGCCACAATATTCTCTATTGAGGGCCAAATAACATTTCATTTGACTTTGTTGTTGTGTTTTTGATGTTTCCAATGACTAATGTAATTTTCTTTCATTTGTGCTGTAATTAGATTTAATTTAATTTTGTCATTATTGTTGTGATTCAGATCTTCAGTGTGATGATTGTCAGTAGATGTTAGTGAAAGTTCTGGATCAGATGGTTTTCTTTGCTCATCTCTTGGTATTTCAGGGCTTTATAATGATATGAGCGGGGGTCACTGAGTTTTAGATGTTTCCAGAATTTGATTGCTCTTTTTGTATTTTTATGATTAGTGGATATTTGCATGTGTTATTTGTTGTGTGTCTGTGCACATGTAATATATTTTTACAGAGTTCTGCATGCAGGCTCTCAATCGGGTGTTTTTCCCATTTGATTTGGGTTTGTCAGCGGACCCCACACCTCACTTCCATAGAGAGCAATCGGCTCAATTACTGATTCTAATATTTTCAGCCAAATTCTGGTTGGGATCTCTATAGGACATTGACGCTTTTACAGTTTAATGGCATAGAAGGGTTTTATCTCTCTGTTCATTCACAAAAGCAGGGTTAAAGTTTCCTGTGGATGTGAGCACTGCAACCAAAACCATAGGTAGTTGCAAGTGTAACGTGTGTGTTATCTGGTTAGTGCCTAATGTAAAATGTGTGTTACACAGTTCCCTGTGATCTGGGTCTTTTCTGAAAGATCATAATGTTATATTTTGTTAATATTTTACTGTCAGGCCCAGGTCTGTACAGTATTGTTCTAGCAGATTCAGGTTCTGTTGTAAGCCGTGTTCAGTAGGAGACTAAACAGAAGCAGATCATCTGCATAGAGCAGACATCCATTGATTGTCACCGACAGTCGTGTAGGTGAGACCAAGGGCTGATGATAAGCTCCAGACTGGTTGCCAGTTCATTGATATGGTGGGAGGTGTTAAACAATGTTGGGGCTTAAACAGCAACCCTGTCTGACACCACGCTCCCATTGTAAAATAGCCCTTGGTGCCAATTGAATCAAATGTTGTGAAGTTTTAAAGTCAATAAATGTATGTGTTGTGACATATTTTTATCTCTGTCTCTGTCTCTCTCTGTCTCTCTCTGTCTTTCTCTCTCTCTCTGAACTCTGTCTTTCATGAGTCATTTCTCTCCCTGAAAACAAAGAACAAAAATCAGTCTATGGTGTTATCTCTCCTGTTGTGTTGTCTCTCTGCAAGTCAATATAGTACTTATGATTCTGCTGTCTCTCTGTCTGTCACAGTGAAGGAGAAAGTGTGTCTCTGTCTGGCCACCTCAGCAGTGTCAGTAAGGTTACATCTCTAACAGTGTAGAGATATTCTGACAGGATTGTATTCTCTGTTTAGTGCCCGATAACATTCCTAGTTTACTTTGCTTTTACTTTCATTTTCCCAGTGGTCCAGGTATGATTTTGACTTTCTTTAATGATTTGATTTATTCTGATTTGGTTTTCTTCATTAGTGCTGGTCTGGAGTTGGACTGGCCCCCTTTTTGGTGTCTCAGCTCTTGGGCAGCCTAAATATTTTAAGGGCTGTTTATGTTGAAGTGTGTTCAGGGGACTTGAGTTATAAATGTGTCCAGAATTTGTTCTCCAGTCTAAAGGTCCTGGATGCGCTTTTGGATGTGGATTATTAGGGGGTATCTGCATGCAATGGTTGGTGTTCGTCTCTGAACTCTTAAGATGTTTCTACAGAATTCAGCATGCAGGGATTCAATAGGATGTTTCTCTGTTAGACACTGTGGGCCCCAAACCTCACAGCCATATAAAGCGATAGGCATAATAACACTATCAAAGATCTTACACCAAACTGTAATAGGAATGTCTGTTCGGGTAAATTTTCCTTTAATAGCATAGAACACTCTTCTAGCTTTCTCTTTCAGTGCATTCACTGCCATCTCTCTCTCTCTCTCTCTCTCTCTCTCTCTCTCTCTCTCTCTCTCTCTCTCTCTCTCTCTCTCTCTCTCTCTCTCTCTCTCTCTCTCTCTCTCTCTCTCTCTCTCATGCACACACACACACACTCTCTCTCTCTCATGCACACAAACACGCTCTCTCTCTCTCTCTCTCTCGTGCGCATGCGTGAGCGTTTGCTGAGTGAGTGCGGGGAGCGTGCGGTGAGTCTGAGCGCCTCGCTGCTGAAGCGAGTTTTTCTGCTTCTTTTTTTTTGCTTTTCTCTTTCTTTATTTTGGTTATTGGAGATTACCAATCTCCAATAACTTTCTTTATTTTGGTTATTGGAGATTATAGGTTTAGTTAGGGGTGTATTTATCGCTGACTTCGGTCAGTAGTTGGGGATAATGGGGTCTGATGCGGGAGATTTCTCGCAGTTAACACTCAGACATGGGTGTAAGTGTATGCCTGATGCAGCGGTGTCTGTGGAGGACTGTCTCACAGCGGTGAGTGCGGTGGTCGGGGGCGCGAACATTAGATCTGCCTCCCGGATGAACAAAGCTATCGTTCTCTTCCTTAGCGAGGTGTATATGGTAGATGGACTAATAGAGGACGGGTTAGTAATCAATGACATCTCTGTGCCCGTGCTGCCTTTATCAAGTCCATCAAAGAGAGTGGTCATCTCAAACGTTCCCCCGTTTGTAAACAATGATAAATTAGAGGAAATACTCCAGAGGTATGGCAGAATAGTCAGTCCCATTAAAATGATCCCCCTTGGATGTAAAAACCCTGACATAAAACATGTCATGTCATTCAGGCGTCAGGCGTTCATGATCCTTAAATCACAGTATGATCAACTCAATTTATCCGTAAAGATAAGTATCGATGGTAAAACTACACTTTTATATCAGTTCAGATCACGCGCGATGTTTTGTTTGTGGTGGTTTTGGGCATGTTAGGCAATCTTGCCCGAATCGAGACAGGCCAGCGGGCCCTGCCGAGGCTCCGGCTGCAGACGCGGGAAACAGCAAGAGGGCGGCCGCTCCAGGGGCTCCAGAACCCCCGCCGGCCGGAGCGAGCTCAGCGCTGGGGGTTGCGCCCGAGGAGAGGCCGGTGCTGGCTGTCTCTTGCCCAGCGGAGGCTGCGGGAGTGGCGGCCGGCCCGAGTCCTCTGTCCGCTGTCCCATGAGGCAGAGACGAGCCGGACAGGAGCTTCGAGGTCCGTGGTCTGAGACTGGTGCTACTGATCAAACATCGTGTAATGCCGCTGAAAGTAATGAGTCTATTCTGGACTCATTAACTATGAGTCAAGATGATTTCTCATCTCAAGAGCTGGAGTTAAAACTGAACGAATCTGACAATGATTATGAGGACATTGAGGGGACGGAAAATGATGGGATGGATTCAGAGCCATCCTCTGGAGGTAAGAAAAAACTTTATTCTGTCCAGCAGATCAATCACTTTCTGGATACAACGAAGGGGTCTCGCAAACCTAAAATCGAGTCCTATTTTCCCGATTTAAGCTTGTTTCTGGTGTCTGGGTATATGGCCATGAGAAAAGCTTCCTTTGATGAACTTGATAAACCCAAACGGTACCGCCTCAAAAAGCTTCTTAGCAATGTTAAGAGCTTTTTAAACTCACAAGGTAAAAAATGAATAAAGGTTGTTTTTTTCTTAAATACTCTTGTGGACTAGTATTATGGAGTGGTTTTCTTTTATTCATCCTTATGGCACCTTTGAGAATCAGTTCATTTAACATTAATGGGTGTCGTGATGCGGTAAAAAGAACTAGTGTTTTTGATTTTATCACAATGAAGAGCACCAGTGTGGCTTTTCTACAGGAAACACATACAGATGTAAATAATCAGATTCAATGGTGGAGTGAATGGAAAGGTCAGGCTATCTTAAGTCATGGGTCTAGTGTCAGTGCAGGGGTTGCTATTTTGCTAGCACCTGAACATAAAGAGCAGCCTGTAAGCACGTATGAACTGGTTGCAGGGCGTTTGCTTAGAGTCGATGTAACTATTCATGACATTGATTTCTCTTTTATTAATGTGTACGCTCCCAACATTGGGCCAGAACGTGTTACTTTCTTTAAGAAACTAGAAAATGCTCTATGTGATGTGCCTCACGATAGGACTATTGTTTTAGCTGGAGATTTTAATTGCACTCTAGATCACACCAAAGACAGAAACCACGATGAACCTCATAGTCAATCAGCGGATGCACTTCGTTCTTTGATTAATTATCACAATCTGGTAGATGTTTGGAGAGAAATATTTCCACAAGTAAGGCAATATACATGGTTAAAAATGAACTCTAATAGGGTATCTGGGGCCAGGTTGGATAGGATCTATGTACAGAAAGGTGCAAGAGATAAATATTTTAATAGTGGTATTTTCCCTACTGCTTTGTCTGATCACCACTTTTTATCCATTGATGTCACTGTAAAGAACACTTTTAAACACTCCTATTGGAAGTTCAATAATAGATTATTATTAGATCACAACTTTGTGCACTCTTTCAATTATTTCTGGGAGGTGTGGAGAGAGAAGAAAAACCAGTACAAGTCTCTGAGCCAGTGGTGGGATATCGGCAAGATCCAAATCAAACTGTTTTGCCAGGACTACTCAACATACAACAAAAGCTTTTTGGAGAGTAAGATGGCTCAACTAGAACAGGAAATACTTCAACTTAATTTTGAAGGAGATAGTACTGATTCCATTGACACTCTAGAGCGTAACAAATTATTATTGAGCAAGTTACTGGAGGACAGAGCCCAGGAGGCACTTGTCCGTGCAAGATTTTTAACTTACAATAATATGGATGCTCCCACATCTTTTTTCTTTAACCTGGAAAAGAAGACTGCAGAAAGGAAAGTTTTAGGCTGTTTGAAACTTCCGGAGGGGAGAAGGGTCACGGATAATCATGGAATTATATCCTATGCCCTGTCTTTTTACGAGGATCTTTACAGTGCTGAACCCTGCGATGAGGTCATGGCCGATCTTCTCCTAGAGGATTTACCACAACTTCCAAAGGAATATAAATCTGAGCTTGATAAACTTTTGTCTTTTGAGGAATTATCTGCAGCTGTTCAAGAACTGACCTCTGGCAAGGCTCCAGGCCTAGATGGACTTAGTGCAGAATTTTACAAATGTTTTTGGCACGTTATTGGAGAAGACTTGTTTGCTGTTGTTACGGAAAGTATTAAAAGAGGTACACTGCCAATGAGCCTGCGAAGAGCTGTGATCACCCTCTTACCTAAAAAGGGTGAAGAAGATATTAGATGCTGGCGCCCAGTCTCTTTACTCGGGGTTGACTACAAAATTCTCTCAAAGTCTCTAACTAACAAAATTAAATTGTACATCTCTTGGTAATTCATGCTGATCAATCATACTGCATTCCAGAACGGTCTATTTTGATAATCTTTTCTGATTCGGGATTTGATTTCCCTTGCCAGGGCACATAAGCTGGATATTGGTTTTGTTTCTTTGGACCAGGAAAAAGCCTTTGATCGAGTTGATCACAGTTTTCTTTTCAAATGCCTTGAGGCATTTGGTTTTGGCCCATCTCTTATTGCTTATGTTAAATTACTGTACACTGACACATATAGCTTGTTAAAGATCAATGGTTCTCTTACAAGACCATTTAGTGTAAGCAGAGGCATACGGCAGGGGTGTGGTCTTTCAGGCATTTTGTATGCCATTGCAATTGAACCGCTTTTGGTTGTACTGAGAAACAAGCTGGGTGGCATATCAGCAGTGCATCCTTCCACCTCAGGCCCAATAACTGTTAGATTAAGTGCTTATGCTGATGATGTTACACTTATCATTAGATCTGCCCAGGATGTAGTGAGCCTGAATGAATGTTTAGAGGTTTATCAAAAGGCCTCCTCCTCTCGAATAAATTGGCAAAAAAGTTCAGCTTTTTTAATGGGTGATTGGGAGAATAGTGGTCCTCCTTCGCTTCCTCAGAACTGTTCTTGGAGCATGGAGGGGTTTAAAGTGTTGGGAGTTTTTCTTGGTTCTGACCAGTATATTCAGAAGAATTGGGACGGAATCTTTGAGAAAGTTTCAGGACGCTTTACAAAGATGGAAATGGCTTCTGCCTCAATTATCATATAGGGGGAGAGTACTTATTGTCAATAACTTGGCTGCTTCAATGTTATGGCATCGTTTAAATGTGCTAGACCCACCAAAAGACTTGACACAACGTTTACAGAAGACCTTTGTTGATTTTTTCTGGGGTGGGTATCATTGGCTTCCCCCTGCTAATCTTTATTTGCCAGTGATAGAAGGAGGGCAAGGACTGATTGATTTGGAATCCAAGGCAAAAGCTATGAGGTTACAAACTGCGCAAAAGCTACTTTACCCTGTAGAATTTAGGCCATGGGTGGCGTTTGGTCTGGCACTGCTCAGAACTTTTGGTGGGTTATGTCTTGATAGGCAGCTATTTTTAATGCCCTTTTATGATAAAAAGTTTTTATTTGGTGGTAATTTTTATTTTTCTGTGTTAAATGCCTGGTCAAATTTTAATCTGACTAGACATGAGGTCAATCATTTTGGTCTTGAAGAACCACTGTTTTATAACCCATTTTTAAACGTCAATATCTGTGCATCTGACACAACTGTTAAACCCTTTATGGAAAAAGGACTGACCAAAGTTTCAGACTTGATCGATTCAGCCTCTAAATCATGGAGGCCAATGAGGGACGTTTGCAAGCAGGTTGGGTTTAGATCAATCAGGACAGTAGAACGGCTCATAAGGGAGCTAAAGACAGCCCTACCCTCCACCCTCCTCATGTTTGTAAACTGTTTTATGGCAGGAGGTCCTTCCAGAGTCTCTTTTCCCAAGCTATTTGTGTCTCCCAAGTGTTGTTCAGAGGACGATCGGAATGGAAAACTGCTTACTTTTAACAACCTAAAAGTGGTTGATTTTCAGAAGGCTGGAAAGAAAGACCTCTACCAGATATGTGTCAAAATAGGTCATTTTGAGCACATCAAAGACAGGGTTGATACGAAATGGAGAGAATTTTTAAAAGCTCCAACTGAGCTCTCTCCCTCTTGGAGGCTCTTTTACAAGGGTCCCCTGCCCAAACGATCTGGTGATTTGCAGTGGAGGCTATTACACTCTGCACTGCCCTCTAACTCTCATGTTTCCAAATTCAATTTAAATGTTACTTCATCTTGTTTTTTTTGTTCTTTACCAGAATCTGTTTTTTCATGTTTTTACTGAGTGCTTTAGGCTGGTCCCACTTTTCACATTGCTTGGAAGGTTACTTGGGGACTTGGGGTTTGATTTTAATAATACACTTTTTATCCTTGGATGTAAATACTCCAGAGCACACAGACAGCGGTGCACTGTAGCTAATTTTATGATTGGTCAAGCCAAATTAGCTATTTGGAAGTCCTGCAGAATGGCTGCTGATGGCCACAATGTAGAGCTCCTTCAGTTATTTACTGCATTAGTGGAATCCAGGATAAGAATGGAGCACCGTTTCTTTCAAATGACCGATAACTTGCTCGAATTTGAGTTTAAATGGTGTGTAAATAGAGCTTTATTGTTACTTGGTGAAGATGGGGAAATAATGTTTAATTGGTGATGTTTGCTTGGAATTTTGAATCTTCTCTTGGGTTGTTATTTGTGTACATGTTGGTTTTAATTATTTATTTATTTATTTATTTTTTGTTTTTCCTTTATTTTTGTTTTTTGTTTGTTTCTTTCCTTCTTTTCTTTTTTTTTTTCTCTTTTCTTTTCATATTTCCTGAACATGTTGGGAAATGATATGATTGGCCTATAATGTAGTGTGTTTCTCTGGATGTGTTAATAAAGTAGGTTAAAAGTAAAAAAAAGTCTCTCTCTCTCTCTCTCTCTCTCTCTCTCTCTCTCTCTCTCTCTCTCTCTCTCTCTCTGTGCATGTGTGGTGGTGTGAGGGGAGTGCGTTGGTCAGAGCGTGATTGGAGATACTGTTTTCTTTTCTTAATTTTTCTCTTTTTTTCCCCCTTTGTGGTAAAAATTGAACGGTTTTTAATAGTATATTGAACGTGTTAAGCCGCTCGCGGCGTTAGTCGCGTGTTGATATGGCGTGTGCACCTGATCAAGGAGTTTCACACCTGTCGCCGCACAATGGCTGCAGGTGTGTGCCTGAGGCCGGCGTGAGTATAGAGGATGTGCTCGTGGTGGTGGGAGAAATAGTTGGCTTTGAAAACATTCTCTCAGCATCACGAATGAATAAGGCAGTTGTCGTGTTTTTGAAAACAGAACCGTTAGTAAATCAGATTACGGAAAGTGGCCTGTGGATTAAAGAAACATTTGCACCTGTGACCCCTTAAGTGGCTCCAGCTACTAAAGTAACAATTTCAAACATACCGCCTTTTGTCTCAAATGAGGCTATTGTTAAAGAATTAAGTTGTTATGATAAAATTGCTACCCCGATTAGGAATATACCTTTGAGATGTAAAAACACTGCGCTCAAGCATGTTTTGTCCTTTAGGAGGCAAGTGCTAATGTTTCTTCATTCACCGGGACGCACGCTAGAGATTTCGTTTCGGGTGAGTCACGGTGAAGGCTTGTATATGTTGTATGCCACCACGGATAACCTTAAATGTTTTGAATGCGGCAATATAGGTCACAAACGTTCCTTTTGTCCCCATAAGCAACCGGACAATGAGAAACAACCACAGGTTAATATAACCAAAAGCGGCTCAACTAATAACAATGGTAGCAACGCTGTGGCAGATACTGCAAGTGATACAGCAATTGTAACGGCCAAAACTATGTTTTACATACATGACATTATTGTGCAGTGTGCCCTTTAAGAAGCGTATAGTGTGTGGTGATGACGTAGACTGACTATGTGATTGTTTATGTGAACCACCATAGATGGTAACTCAGCTCTGCCGTCCTATTATTATTTTGTTTTACTTTTATTTTGTAACGCAAAACCAAAGTCCAACTCTCATGTATGAGAGGAGCGCGTTGCCGTGCACCAACAATTAAATGTGTGGAACAGCAACTCTTTGTTTTCCATCTCTTTTATTTTCCTGATTCAACGAGGTATCCGAGCCAGAGCGTTACAATTGGCGCCCGAACAACTGAAGCTGGAGCTGTCATCTATGTGGAATCTACGGCGATGAAACCTTAAAAGCATGGGAGTTAAGATGCTGATGAGTTTAGCTTGCTAACGCTGGGTGCCATGTGCACGAGGGACGCCTGTATTTCTGCGTGAGTGGATTTTTTTTTTTGATGTGACGAGGACAGCGGATTTATTTGAAACCTTTAGACTTTGTGTTTCATCGGACATTTTAATGTCGTTTACAAGCCGATGGTGATGGGTTTTTTTGAATAGTTGTTTGGGAACGAAGGAATATTTTGTTTTTTGAGGGAGCGGTTTAATTGCTAATTTTTCACTACTTGTTTTCCAAGAGCAGACTGGCATTTTATTTTTAAACTTTCTGGGATATTTCAGCACAGTTTTTGTGTGTGTGCTTTGAACTTGACTGCACAAAGGAACAGCAAAGACTATTCCTGGTTCATTTTTGTGCATTGGAACTGTGTTTTGAACACTTTGAGGAAACAATACACCTGTGGGAACACAGTTTTCTTTTCATTCATTGTGAACTGAGTTTAATTGTGCTGAACTGATTAGTAATTTCTGACTTTTGACATATTTGCATGGTCAAGTGATTTAAATAACATTTATTTCATTTAAAGTAACATTGGTTTGCTCTAGGTCTACTGAGGGAAAAATACTGAGCTTACGTGAAAGCAATAGTAAAACGGTGTGTGCATTTTATTAGCAGATTATATTTTTCTGAATTACATTTTGGAGTTTGTGCAATTGTAATACTTCTGGTTAATGTACATTTAGTGTGATGGCTTCTCACCCAGACCTTAAAACTGACTTGACCTACTCATTACCAGATTCTGTTCCCAGACAGAGACAAAAGTTACCAGAGCGAGTGAGACTGGAGACTCAAGTGGAACTCCTTCAAGCTGAGGTATCTGTGTTGCAACAGTGCCTTAACGATTCTCTCCAGTTGCAGCAGAGTATATTAAGACGTTTTTGTCCTCCTGATGTCGACACCTCTGCAGCGCCTCATGCACAGCTACCTCCTATGGCCAGCTCTACACCACACAGCCGTGTCGCTCCAGGCCATGTGCCATTACAAGGTACGACCGCTAATAATGGTTCCCTTAGAAACGTGACTTTTTCACCACAGGCCAATTCTTCTGATGTGAGTAATACTAGTAGAATCCTTGCATCTGTACTGTACCAGTCAAGGCTTGAACCACCTGTGTTTACGGGAGACGGACACATTAGCCCTGAAGATTGGCTACAATCAGTCAATGTTTACAGAACCTCCCTTGACTTAACCGATGCTCAAATTCTTCTTGAGCTGCCACGGTTTTTGGCAAAGGAGCCAAAGAAATGGTTCTCTATCCTTGACACACATGTCGTTACATGGGCTCAGTTCTGTGATTTCTTCAGGAAAGTCTTTCTTCCTTCTGACAGCCAGGAACAAATACTAAGAGGTATCCTGGACCGTATACAAAGTCCTGAAGAGCCCCTTCCTACCTTTGTGGCTCACATGCTAAGTGAATTCAGAAAATTAAAAACTCCTCCACCAGAGCAAGAACAAATCGACCTCATTTGTAAACATGCTCTTGAAAAGTATAGAGTTGCTCTCTATGGAACTTCTGTTTCTTTAGGCATGGATCTTCTTCTGAGGGCTCACAAGCTCCATGTGGTCTTGGGACCAGGTAAATGTTCACTGCCTTCAGTGCAGAGTAAAGCTAAATTTGGCAGAGAAACTTACTGTTACAGGTGCTCACGCCCTGGCTTCACTTCTCGCACGTGTCCAGACTGCAACTCTCCTGCCGTAATGTGCTCACAACAAAGTGAGTCCCCTAATGTACAGTCGGAACTTGCTATAGATGCAAAGGATACAAACAATCCCGAAAGTATTCGTGCAAGGGAGGGGAATCCATTTGTAAGGCACAAGGGAAACTCCAAGGGGAGGAGGATGATTCGCAGAGGCAACCCTCCCTCCAGAAGATAGTTTCGCCTCTACCAACTAGTTATGCTGTGCCAGAACAGCATGTCCTTTGCCATGTGGAAGATCCCACATCATCTTCTTTTTGGAACACAACATTTAGAGTTAAGATTAACCTACATGGCCAGGTGTTAGACGCAACACTTGACACTGGCGCATCACTTTCTGTGGTGCAAGCGGACATTGTTGACAATCAAGCCAAACGGAATGTTAACGTTAAACCCTGGTCTGCTCGCCCAATCCAACTAGCTGATGGCGGGGCATGTCAACCTTTAGGGCTGACATGGTTGGCTTTTGGCTTCATGGGACAACATTTTTATCACCGGTTTGCCATTGTTCCACGCTTACCCTCAACCTTGGTCTTGGGGATGGACTTCATGTTGCGTGCCTCCATCACCATTCACATTCCATCCAGAACTGTTGTCCTAAGCAATGATCCTCTATTAATGGAGGAGCTGGAAGGCAAAGAAATGCAGGAGTCGGACAGTAGTTTGTTGTTTATGGAAGTCCCATCTTCTGCACTTAAAGGAAAGGTTGAGGAAGCATACCTGAATAATGTGGAGAAGGAAAGGCTGTCAGGGCTACTTGAAAGTTTTTCTGACCTCTTCGACGGTCACCTGGGTCGCACATCACTAACTGAGCATTCCATAGACACAGGGAATGCCAAGCCAGTCCATCTTCCCCCTTACCGAACTTCCCCAGCAAAAAAGCGTTTGATTGAGGATCAAATAGGAAAAATGCTGACTGATGGCATCATTGAACCAGCAACAGGGCCGTGGGCCGCCCCATTGTGATTGTTCAGAAACCTTGTGGTGAACCACGATTTTGTGTGGACTATCGTGGATTGAACCAACTCACCGTGAAGGACTCTTATCCATTGCCAAGAGTCGATGAGTCCCTCGACTTCCTATCTAGAGGGAGGTTTTTGACTACAATCGACCTTGCTCGGGGATACTGGCAAGTCTCCATGGCAAAAGACTCAAAGTCTAAGACTGCTTTTGCTTCACATTGTGGCCTATTTCAGTTCCGTGTGCTTCCATTTGGTCTGTGCAATGCACCAGCGACCTTTCAAAGACTAATGAATAGCGTATTGACTAGTCTTATTTATAGGTGCTGTGCAGTCTACTTGGACGACATTGTCGTCCAAGTAGACTGCAGAAAAGACACAATGCAGAAAAAAACAAGCAGGAAAGAGGCAGAGGCCGGTAACGGAGGATAACAGGCACAACGAGGTGAGTGATAGCGATGTTGGTGATAATGCCAAGAATAGTGAACAGGCTGGAAGCAGCTCTGCTGATGTAAGTGATGTTGTTGCTAATGTAGTTGAAAATGAGAATGTGATTGATGTGCAATTGGTAGAGCAAGGTGATGATATAGATGGACTGTCTCAATGTACTGAAGACAGTATGAGAGATGATGATTAGTGGTCAGAAGGATCAGAGATGTTGAAGGTAGCCCGTGAGGATTTGTACACTGTGAGTCAAATTAATGAATTTCTTGATGAAACTAAAGGTAAAAGTATTGAAGTGAGTGAGTTTTTTCCAGATTTGGAGAAGTTTATCTCATCTGTAATGAGGGTAAGGAAAATTTGCAGTCTTGATGAGCTGATCACAGCAGAAACGTTTTAGATTAAAGAAATATATAACCGATGTTCGAAAGAGAATTGAAATTGGAAAAGGGAAAGCAAAGCGGGGGAAATTTAATTAATCACTATGGCTTGCATGTATTTTTTTCTGACTGTGTCTTTTCTACTCTCTCTTCTCCTTATGGAAACATTACGGGTGGGATCCTTAAACGTTAATGGGATGAGGGATAGGAAGAAGGCTAACACAGTCATTTAGAATTTATTAGGTTAAAAAATCTAGATGTGATTTTTTTACAAGAAACTCATAGTGATGCGATTAATTCAATTCAATTCAATTTTATTTGTATATTTGTATGCTTTTCACAAAGGTCATTGTATCAAAGCAGCTTTACATGTAATGACAGATAGCAGTCAGTGGTCAGGGATTCAAAAAAACTCTTTAAGAGAGAAAAAAAACCCTGACATGACGTGTTATAGGTGCAATCCGTAGCATGTGCAATCCGAACTAGAGGACACAAATTGCCATTGATCGCATCTATAACTCGCTATGCAGTTTACAGGATACAGAAACAGACATTGTAGGATACAGAAAATCACTTTAGAGAGTGAATAAAATGTTATATGATTAATGAGGCAGATTGGCGACTTTGGTGGAGAAATGAATGCATTCTTTCACATGGAATGAATCTCAGTGCAGGAGTTGCAATACTTTTTTCTTCATCAGTTAAAGCTAAGATTCTGTACAAAAAAGAAATTGAACCAGGAAGATTGTTAGTGTTACGGGACAGAAGGGACAGAGTCAGCAGCTGTCAGAGACGGTAATTTATTGACACACAGGTTAAACAAAATCAAAAGGCTTTTCAAACAAACGGAATAAACAGGTAACAAATACTGTCCTTGAATTTAACCAGGAGTACACAGGAACACTGGAGACGGGAAACACTGGAGACGAGCACAAAGAGACACAGGAGAATCGAGAAAGCAATCCAACGAGCAGGAGTAGCAAATCACAGGTAAGTTAGTCCGGGTAACACAAGTGAGACTGGAAGGTGACTGGTGGTGGGCGAGTGTCTTTTATCCTGAGGTGATGATGAGAATCAGGTGGCGGTGATTAGAATTCGGGAGAGGGTGAGCGCTGTGATTGGGTGTGAGCCTGGCGTGTCCGTGACAGTTAGTAGTTATTCTTTTGTTTTTGTGAATATTTATGCACTTAATAAAGAAGCAGATAGGATAAACACTTTTAATAAACTCAGAGCATTCTTAAGACAACAGCAAGAAAGTGATTTAATATTTTTAGCTGGTGACTGGAACTGTACACCTGATTCGTTGCTTGACAGAAATGGAGAGGAACCTAACTTTCAGTCACCTAAAGTGTTAAATAGTATCATTGAAACTTTTAAATTTAGGGATATATGGAGAGAAAATAATCCATTAGTAAAACAATACACTTGGGTAAAGGTGAATGATGGAAGAATCTCAGCAGCACGACTAGACAGATTTTATTTATCAAAAAGTATGAAAAACAGAGTTACACATATAGATATAGTCCCTGTTATGGAGTCGATGCCTTCAGCATCGGATTCTATGCATCACGTCACCCGCTCTGCATCCCCGGAATTTTAGAGACTTAATTTCCCACATTCCATTGCACCCCGCACACCTGCCGGCAATCTTCAGCACATCGTCTGTTTCCCCATTATTATGGACCTTATTTAATGTGTGTGTTTGCTTTTGTTCATTGTCTGGTGTTGTTGTTAATTTAGCCGTGTTCTGTTCTGCCGTGTGATTTATGTCTGTATCTCTGAACCTGTTCCATGGATGTGTAATGCCTGTACTGTTCCCCTCTTAAGTGAGGATATTTACCTAAGAAGCTAAGTAAACTACTTGATCTGAATTTCTCGTGTCTGCCTCGTCTGCACGGTAACAGTCCCAACATCTTTTACTGATCACAAACTTATCACTGTTAATTGTATACTGGAATCTGAGAGAAACAAAAGTGCTTATTGGCACTTTAATGTCAAACTATTACAAGATAAGAGGTTTAGTGAATCTTTTAAAAATCTTTGGGAAGTATGGAAAAGTGAGAAAAGCAGATTTGAGAATATTATTCTGTGGTGGGAAATTGGCAAGGTCCATATTAGGGAATTCTGTCAGCAGTATACGTCTTTTCCTACATTGGGTTTGAAATGGACTTTAGAGGAACTTGAAAAAGAAATTCTTGCCATTGAAAAGAATATGATGGGAGATCCTACTGCTAATATACACGGTTGGATTAATAAGAAACTGGAATTGAGCTCCATCTTAAATGAAAGAGTTAAAAGAGCCCTTGTGAGAAGCAAATTTGTGTCATTGAGAGATATGGATGGTCCTACCTCTTTTTTCTTCAATCTGGAAAATAAGAGTGCAAAAGAAAATCAAATGCACAGTCTGAATAATAATGGACATTGTACTTCTGATCCGGTGGAAATGCGACGTTTAGCAGTGGACTTTTATTCCAACTTGTATTCAGCAGAGAACATAGACATTGAAACCCAAAATGAATTTTTAAAAGATCTTCCACGCTTAAGTGAAGATGACAAAAAAGCTTTGGACTTTGGACTTACCTTTGGAGAACTTAGTGAAGCTGTAGCAGGACTTTCTACAGGGCGCACTCCAGGAATTGATGGATTTCCTAGTGAGTTTCATAAACATTTTTGGTCAATAATTGGAGCTGATCTCTTTGAAGTGCTACAAGGATGTATCCGTACAGGTTCTTTGCCTAAGCGGGCTATTTTAACACTAATTCCGAAAAAAGGGGATCTTACCGTGTTGAAGAACTGGAGACCAGTGGCAATTCTCTGTTCTGAGTATAAACTAGTGCCTTGCTAATAGATTAAACAAAATACTGTACAATACTATACATAAGGATCAATCGTATTGTATAAAAGACAGATGTATTGCTGATAATTTGCACTTAGTACGTGATGTAATTGATTATGCTATGTGTAATAATATAAATGTGGGAATTTTATCATTAGATCAAGAAAAAGCATTTGATCAGGTTGACCATCAATACTTTTTTAGTGTGTTGGAGGCTTTTGGGTTTGGAGAAAAATTTATCAATATGATAAAACCTTTATACAACAATGCTACATGTATGATTAAAATGGCAGGTGGTCTCAGTGTCCCTGTTAAAGTACAGAGGGGCATAAGACAGGGGTGCCCAATTTCAGGCCAGCTTTACAGTATGATCATTGAACCTTTTTTGTGTAAACTAAGAGAAAAATTAATGGGTTTGCAGATAAATAGGTCTTTGTTCAATGATTTTGTTAAAATCTCAGCTTATGCTGATGATATTACTGTTGTTTTAAGGGATGAAAAAGATGTTCAGATTTTAAAAGACATGTTAATGAATTATAGTAAAGCTTCATCTGCAAAGGTAAATTGGGGAAAAAGTAATGCTCTTTGGTGTGGCTTAGACCAAAGTAGTCCAATACTCCCTGGTAATTTACAATGGGGAAGATCTGGCCTTAAGTATTTAAGTACCTCTCCCAGAATGAACTACTGGACAAACGACAGTCCGGTTTAAAGAGCAACCACTCCACAGAGACTGCACTTCTGTCAGTCACTGAGACACTGCGACTGGCAAAAGCCGAGTCTAAATCATCTGTTCTTATTCTGCTGGATCTTTCCGCCGCCTTTGACACGGTCAACCACCAGATCCTACTGACATCCCTCTCATCGCTAGGGATCACAGGTACCCCACTTCGATGGTTTAAATCCTACCTCTCAGACAGGTCCTTCAGGGTGTCATGGAATGGGGAGCTGTCTAAAGCCCATCCCATGGCCACTGGCGTTCCTCAGGGTTCTGTTCTTGCACCACTCCTCTTCTCCATCTACACAACATCCCTGGGTCCCATCATTCAATCACATGGCTTTGATTACCACTGCTATGCTGATGACACCCAGATTTTCTTCTCCTTCCAGCCAGATGACCCCACAATAGCATCACGCATTGCAGCCTGCCTGAATGACATCTCATCTTGGATGACTAAACACCACCTTCAGCTAAACTTTGCCAAAACTGAGCTCCTGGTACTTCCGGCCACACCGGCAATGCAACACAACCTCTCAATTCAAATTGGCAACACAACCATTACACCATCTAAATCAGTTAGAAACCTTGGTGTAATCTTCAATGACCAGCTGTCCTTTACCGAACACATCTCAAGGATAGCACGGTCTTGTAGATATGCACTTTACAACATCAGGAAGATCAGGCCATATCTCACAGAGCACGCTGCCCAACTGCTTGTCCAAGCCATGGTAATCTCCAGACTGGACTATTGCAATGCTCTTCTGGCTGGTCTTCCTGCACGAACAATCAAACCACTGCAGATGATACAGAACGCTGCAGCAAGACTTGTCTTCCAGGAACCCAAAAGAGCACATGTCACACCACTCTTCATCTCTCTCCATTGGCTACCGGTGGCGGCCCGCATTAAATTTAAATCATTAATGCTGACATTTAAAACCATCACAAACTCTGCACCCTCATACATTAACTCCCTTCTACATACCTACAACCCATCCAGAACCCTACGCTCAACGAATGAACGTCGACTGGTGGTTCCCTCACAGAAGGACACTAAATCTCTCTCTCGCTCTTTCTCCTTCTCTGTCCCCAGCTTGTGGAATAATCTCCCTAACGCAATCCGGTCTGCCACATCCCTCACCTCCTTCAAAAAACTACTAAAAACACACCTTTTCCACGAACACCTGACAGAATAAAAAATAAAAAAAAACTTTTCCTTCCTCTACAGGTATTTATCTAGCACTGCATAACATTGTAAACTTAGGAAAGCACTTCTTTGTACTATTGCTGCCGCTTTCGATGTATCGCTTCATTGTCTCCTAATATTTTTAAGTCGCTTTGGATAAAAGCGTCAGCTAAATGTAAATGTAAATGTAAGTATTTAGGGGTGTTTTTAGGGAGAGAGGATTATAAGAGACAGAATTGGGAGGGCCTGGTGGAGAAAGTGTGTGCTCGGTTGTCTATATGGCAATGGCTGCTACCCCAACTTTCATATAGGGGAAGAGTCCTGGTCTGTAACAACCTCATCACTGGATAAAAGCACCTGCTCTGTTCTTACCCAGACCAGAAGGTGGTCAAGGACTAGTGGACATTAAAAGCAGGATAATGGCTTTTAGACTCCAAACAGCAAAAAGACTTCTTTATGGAGTGGTCTGATGTTGCTTGTGCCCTACTCAGGAGAGCAGGAGGGATGGGACTAGACTGGCATCTATTCCTTATGGATATTCAGAATGTTGAACTCTATGGATTAACTTCTTTCTACCATTCAATGTTGAAAGCCTGGAGGATCTTAAGTGTCAAAAGGAATATCGAAGATGTGCGAGACCTTTGGTTTAAGGAAGAACCCCTACTGTACAATTCTGCTGTGGACTCAAAAATGGTAAAATCACCAGCAATGACGAGTGCCCTAAAAAAGGCAGGAGTTATAAAAATTGGACATCTTTTAACATCAGAAGGATGGATATCTGCTGAAACAGTGAGTCATAAGGTTGGTTTCAGGTCTGTCAGACTGATGCAGAGATTTTTAAATGAGATTCTTGATATTTTATCAGTGGATTTTAAACGTCTCTTGGAAACAACCCATGGAGAAATGGACTGCTCATTCCCAGACCTGAGGATTGCACCTGCTGTAGAAAACTTCGAGGGAAAAGAAGAGTTTCTTCTCAACTTCAAGACCCCTGAATTGGACACTTTTAAAAAAATGGGGAAAAGGGCTCTTTATGCTACATGTGTTAAAGTTTCTCACGTTTGTTCTTTAGAAGGAATTAAAGAGTCAAAATGACATGAACTATTCAGATTAGGCTCCTCCCCTAAAGGCAGATGGAGGACCTCCTATTGAAAAAAGGTTTGGAGACCTTCAGTGGAGAATTGTACATGGGTTAATAGCTACAAACAGATACAGAGCACACATTGATCCCCAGGTAGAGGAGTGGTGCCTTTTTTGTGGGTTAAATGAAACTGTTTTCCATTTATTTTTACAATGTGGGAGACTTGTGCCTTTATTTTCCCAATTAGAAGAATGGTGTGGGGTCTTAGGAGAGGTATTTTCACCAGAGCTTTTTATTTATGGGCCTAAATATGACAAAAATAGAAAGCCAACACATGTATTGCTTAATTTTTTGTTTGGACAGGTAAAAATGGCAATTTGGCTTTCACGAAAAAGTAAAATGAACAACACTGAGTCAACTGATGTAATGGCAATTTTAAAAGGTTTAATAATATCTAGGATAAAGGTAGAGTATGCTTTTTATCAGTTAGTTGAAGACCTAGAAACTTTTAACTGTATTTGGGGAGTAAATCAGTGTGTATGTACAACAGAGACTAATGGATGTTTGGAACTCTATGTTTAACACTGTCCAGAAGAAAGGAGGAAAAAATGTTATATTGAATGAAAAGAAAATGTGTAAATAAAGTGTGTCAAAAGTAAAAAAAAGTCTCTCTCTGTCTCTCTGTCTCTCTCTCGCTCTCTCTCTCTCTCTCTCTCTCTCTCTCTCTCTCATGCACACACACACACAACACACACACACACACACACTCTCTCTCTCATGCACACAAACACACACACACTCTCTCTCTCTCATGCACACAAACACACACTTTTCTTTAATTCTTTAATTTAACATTCTTTAATTTCTTCTACATTCTAAAGTTAATTATTTTTTTACACTTGGTTTATTCAAATCAATAATATGCAACCACAATCTGACTGACGTATTGTCCTTTGGGTTTGTCTTATGTGGCATTTCTCTGTCAAATTTCTGTGGCATTTTGTAACAGGCATTTCAAAATGCCCCAAAAACTACAACAAAATCTACTAAATATTTATGTTTAATGGCTTTTCTAATGTTTATACATGCATAAAATTCCTAAAATGTATCACAAAAGTTGTCAAAACAGCAGTTGGTCACATAAAAGAATGGCAAAACTATTTCTTTCTTGAACTGTGATCCTTTCAGGTTTATCTAAAAGCATCAAACCAGCAGATGGCAGAAACACTCAGATCAATATCCAGAAACAACTTAAATTAGATTAGATTAGCATTTACTGTAAGTGATTTTTTGGCCTGTTTCTGGGCACATTGCGAATACGTGCTTACGTATATTACCACTTCATTATGAAATACTAAATTATTATTATGAGAAAGTGTCTCATTATAAAGAGATACTAAGTCATTATTATGAGTTATTATGTCAATATTATAAGAAGGTTTTCTTATTATTATGAGATACTAAGACTTTCCCCAACCCTTGCGGAAACAGGCATCCATAGCAATAAGCATAATATAGGCCTATAAATATAATCCTAACCAGTTTTGTAATATACAGTAATAATATTCTTATATTACAGTGGGGTGGATGAAATGTTTTCTTGCAGATATTATTTAATGCTCTGACATGTTCTTTTAAGGATTACATTCTTTTAACATAATGACATACATGGTTTAAAGGCAACATTGGGTGAAATAGTCAAATTGTTACGGGTGTAGTCAGGACAGAGACAAGGTACTGATCAAAAGTGGATTCGGGACCGGCGGACTCGGAAAGCTCAGGGGCGGACTCGGGAAGCTCAGAAGCGAAGTCAGGAAACTTGGGGTCGGCCATCTTGGCCGGGACGGAGTACTCAGGAGCGGCCATCTTGACCGTGACGAGGAACTCAGGAGCGGCCATCTTGACCGCGACGGGGAACTCAGGAGCGTTCATCTTGACTGCGACCGGGAACTCAGGAGGGGCCATCTTGACCGCGACGGGGAACTCAGGAGCGGCCATCATGACCGTGGCAGAACACTCAGGGGCGGCCTTCTTGGTCCGCGGCAGAACACTCAGAGGCGGCCATCTTGGCCACGGCAGAACACTCAGAGGCGGCCATCTTGGCCACGGTAAAACACTCAGAGACGGCCATCTTGGCCGTGGCAGAACACTCAGGGGAATCTTGACCACGACGGGGAACTCAGCATCGGGAGTGAGACTGGTCACGACCCGCAACCTGGCCGGGTGAATTCCGCAACTCACCAGCACCCACGTCAGAAAGATGGAGAAACTCCCTCGAGGCCCCTTCCCGGACAACTTAGCCTTAGTGGTGATGTTGAGACCCACATACAAGAAGGTGCATAGGCAGTTGTCCGGGAAGTCAGTCCAGACGGCAAGGCACAGGAAGCGTCCCAGATGTTCCTCGAGGGAAGAATCCCCTTGCTCCAAGCTGATGAGTCGTTGGCCCGGGGTGGTCATGATGAGGATCTTCTTTTTAAAAGGTCTGGTATACTGTTACTGGTGTAGTCAGGACAGAGACAAGGTACTGATCAAAAGTAGACTTTACTTTCATCAGAGGAATAATCCAACATACAGGTATCCGTTGCAACATGCAACCATGAAACAAGCAAGAGCAGAGTTAACTAAACACGACACGTACACACCAAAACAACAACAATACCAGACAATGAACTGAACAAAACACAGAGTATATAAAGAGTCCTTGATGAGCAGTGACAGGTGCAGGTGATGACAAGATGGATGCCGGGTGATCAGGAACAGGTGCGGTAGGTGCAAGGTATTGTGGGAAACTGAGTTCAGAAGGGAGATGCAGGGTGGACCCGTGACACAAATAGTCTATGGTCTATCTATTAATATAGATTACTAATAAAATAATATCTAAATTCCTTATTTGTATCGTTCTTAATTTAAAATAACATATCAGTTCCAGGCCAGTCATGGCTTATTAACTGGCATATTAAACTTTTTATCATAATCTTCAGAGTCATGAATACAATGCTGATGTCCATCCATCCATCTTCTTTCCGCTTATCCGGGGCCGGGTCGCGGGGGCAGCAGTCTAAGTAGGGATGCCCAGACTTCCCTCTCCCCAGACACTTCCTCCAGCTCTTCCGGGGGAATACCGAGGCGTTCCCAGGCCAGCCGAGAGACATAAATCTCTTCATATATGAGAGCTTCATATATGAATAGAACACAAGTTATATGTGATCATAAAACATCATAAACAATTTAAGATAAAGATATTCGTTCCCAAAATTTCAGAATACGTTTATAAAATAAAGATTATATTAAAATTATAATCACTTATCACTTTCAGGGGAAATCAGGAGTATTTTAGCACCAGGCCTTATCTGCCGTGTGTCAGAAGAACAGATAAAATTACAGACACAACAACAATGACTCCATAATGTTCTAAAATCAATCGTTCTGTTACGCTCCACTAGGAAGACAGACAAGTCCAAATCCTTTTCAACAAATCTTTAATCTTGGAAGTACCCCCCCTCCACGGACCACTCCTGCGGGCCGACCCGAACGACGCCGTGGACGACCTCGTGGCCTGGGACCTGGATGCTGTGGGTGAAGACAATGGAAGTCAGACAGCAGGGAGGAATCGAGGATGTCAGACCACAGAACCCAGGAACCTTCCCAGTCCACGATGTATTCGAGCCGCCCGGCCCGGCGTCGAGAGCGTTGAATCTTATCGATTCGGTAGATGTTATCACCAGGATCCACGGAAGGAGGAGGATTCAGAGCTGGAGGTGCCGGAGGTGGTCCCTCAGCATCAGACTCTGTGGGAGGAAGAGGAACAGGGTTAGTATAGCGTTTGAGAGGTGAAACGTGAAAGGAGGGGGCCAGACGGTAGGTGCGTGGCAGCTTCAACCGGTAAGTCACTGCGTTGATCTGCCTGATGATGGGGAATGGGCCGATGTATCTGGGGCTGAGCTTCTTGCAGGGCAGGCGCAGCCTGATGTCATGGGTGGATAGCCAAACCAATTGTCCTGGATAGTAAGTCGGAGTCGGACCTCATCTGCGATTGGCTTGGCTCTCCGCTCTGCGCACTGCAGCCTGCAAGTGGGTGTAGGCTGGGTTCCAGACCCTCTCACTGACTCGGAACCAGTGGTCCACAGCTGGCACCGTAGAGGGCTCTCCTGACCACGGAAAGAGGGGAGGCTGGAATCCTAGCAGACATTGAAAAGGAGTTAGACCGGTAGTAGATTAACGTAACAAGTTCTGAGCGTATTCCGCCCATGGGAGGAATCGGTGCCAGCTGTGCTGATGTTCATTACAGTACGATCTCAGGTACCTCCCAATTTCCTGAATCTTCAGTCTGGCCGTTGGACTGTGGGTGATACCCAGAGGATAGACTGACCGTGACCCCCAGCAGCTTGAAGAACTCTTTCCATACATGAGAGATATACTGGGGACCACGGTCTCTGAGTCCAAAATTCCGGAATACGTGGGTGAATAGAGCTTTGGCTGTGGCCAGGGCGGTAGGTAGAGCGGGAAGCGGAATGAGTTTACACCCCTTACTGAAGCGATTGACTACCACAAGTATGCAGGTATGGTTGTCAGACACTGGGAGATTGGTCATGAAATCAACAGCTCAATGGGACCATGGACGTTGTGGGATGGGTAATGGCAGAAGTTTCCCTTGTGGTAGTCGACGGGGTACCTTGGTGAGGGCGCAGACTGAGCATCCTTGTACAAACCGGGAGACATCCTGAGACATGCCGGGCCACCAGTACCGAGGAGACAGCAGTGAGAGGGTGTGCTGTCTGCCTGGGTGTCCCGAACCCGGAACCGAGTGAACCGAGTCCATCAGGGAGACTCTTAACCTTCAGGTTCAGGTTCACCGGGAGAATTCCGGCACGCGGCCATGCGCTGGATGAAACTTTCCAGACCAGCTGTATCGTCATAGACCACCATCTGAAGGCGAATCTCATTGGCCAGTCCCCATCTATAGGCCGCCAGCAGAGCGGCTTCATTCCATCCGCTGGCGATCGCCAGCGTCCGGAACCATAGAGCGTATTCGGCGACCGTTTGACGCCCCTGACGTAGATGATACAACTGATCTGAAACTGACAGAGGTGATGAGGTGTGATCAAAAATTTCTTTGAAATGGGTGAGGAATGTGTCCAGATTTCGGGTCGCGGGACCACCAGCGCTCCATAAACTCTGCGCCCACTGCAAAGCCGGGTCGGACAGCAGAGAAATGATGTACACTATTTTGGCTGAGTCTGTGGGAAAACGGTTAGGTTGCATATGTATGAAGAGTTTACATTGAAGAATGAAACCACCACACTCCTCTGCTGCCCCCGAGAAACGATTCGGTGCGGCCATGGGACAGCTGGGGGGGCAGCGCTTACCGGCGAAGCTGCAGCGATCTGCTGACAGATGATGTGAACGAGATCGGTGACAGCTTCAGTGAGGGAAGGTACAGATGGATCCATGTGCGCGGTGAGTAAAGATGAATCTTCTAATATCCGTTTGTCGGTCGAGTGTACTGTTACGCTCCACTAGGAAGACAGACAAGTCCAAATCCTTTTCAACAAATCTTTACTTGAATCAGATTGAGTAAAACATCCATAGAACAGGTATGAGAACAAACAGAATACGAAAATCTCCCTGGAACAGGCAAACAATAGCGGCAACGGTTCATCAACAAAAACACTCGACAAAGAACAAAAGAAACAGACAGGTATATACACAAGTCCAATAATGAAGGTGACAGTGATCAAAGATGGCAGGTGACGTGCAATGCATTATGGTAAATGGAGTCAAAAGTCCGGTGAAGCAGATCTGGTGAATGTGGGGAATGAGTCCGATGCTGAAGATGACTGATGAAACTCCGTAACAAGTTCTCTGTTGAACCCATGTCAATAGATACATCCCTAAAACACAATCAACACATTAAAGACATAAAACACTTTGAAACACCTCACACCTCAGTCATATTTCCAGTGTAGCTCAAGACCTTAATGTCATTTTACATATAAAAAACATACAATACTGAAGTCTGTATGAAAACCAGAAACATGCATCTTACCCAAGAAGTGGCACCTGTAAACAGAACCAACAGCAGCTGACTGCCCCGCAGAGAAGAACTCCATAATGGCTTTAAGGAAGAGAGAAATTCGACTGGACGTTCAAAAAACCAGTTGCAGAGCAGAACAGTTGGTCCCAGAAGATAATCTACTGTATCTCATCTTCTGTGGTCACAAATGGACAAAGCTCTCCACAATATTGTCCAAGTGTAGTGCACAGTACTGTCACTTCATCTTTGTCTGTCTTTATCTCTGTTTCGGCCCTGCTGGCACCTGTCCACTCCATGGACTCCTCTTTTTTGATGATAGGGACTGCGTAGGGTCCGGCCCTGCTTGCATCTGTTCAGCCCACGGGCTTTCAGTGTAAATTTAGCTGTAATGCCCATTACTGGAAACAGAACATTGGCCAAAATCCCACCGACAGGGACTGTGTAGGGTCCGGCCCCGCTGGCAGTCCATGTCCATGGGTACCTCTTCACTGTCATATGCAGGTATCGGAGCATTGGCCCAAATCCCATAGACAGTGACTGTCTTTGGCATTGGGATTGCATTGTGTGCGAAATGGACGTAGATGAGCCTGAGCCTGCTGCTGAGAGCAGTAAAAGAGAGCCTAAGCCTACGGCAAAGGACGTAGGCTTGCATTGTGTGCGAAATGGACGTAGATGAGCCTGAGCCTGCTGCTGAGAGCAGTAAAAGAGAGCCTAAGCCTACGGCAAAGGCTGTGGCATTGAAAATTGAAACATTGCAAAAGGATCGTAGAGCTAAAGTGAATCAAGTGAAGCACATGATTTTATCTATGAAAGACCTCATGAAATGTGATGGTAACGCTTCAGAAGTGTGTTTAATGTTGGGATCCTTAAAAAGTTTGAAAGATGATGCTTCTGGGTTGCACAAAAAGGTACTTCATTTTCTTCCTGCTGCTGAACAAGATAAGCAGAATGAATGGTTCTATTCGGTGTGCAAGTGTAATGACGGGTTTATGGAAGATGTTGAACGATGGTTGAACGAAACTAAGAACCTGAGGCAAACTGTTCAAACAACAGCTGGAAATTCTTCTCAAAGCCATGTGAATCTTTGCTCTCCACTCTCTGTTCCTGATCCAAGAGCTATGGATGATCTTGTTGAACCTCAGCGGAGTTGTGCTTCTGACATTCCATCTTTTGCTGAAGTAGTTTCATCATCTCATAATATGCAGCTTTCAAGTGGATATCAGAACCTTAAGAGGGAGGATGATGATGTGGAGAATCAAATACAACCAACAGACAGTGTTTCTAATGTGAGTAGGAAAACAGCAAAAACATTGTCTAGAACTACAACAACCACTCATGGACCTAGATCCAGCCGATCTTCTATTGCATTTGCTCGCCTTAAGATTGAGGTCGAAATGGCAGCCTTGCAAGCACACCAGAAAATGTTACAACGGAAACATGAATTTCAGAAAGAAGAGGAGAATCTTAGGAGGAAAAGGGAACAAATGGAGCTTGAGACTAAAATCACTGTATCAAGATGAAAATATATAGCGGTGTGAGATCAGAACCAAGTGAAATTATTAATCCTCCTGAAATCAGTGCCCCACAGATAAAGAACACTGGAACCAAATCTCTTAATACTAATGTGGAAACATTTTTTACCTTCAAGTTCACATGCAGCATCACAACATCCTCCTGTACAGACTCAAGTAGCATCAGAGAATTCAAAGCTTTCTTCTACTCCGATAGTTCAGCAGCAGCAACAAATTGTTCAATTTAAATCAAGGCCAACCCATTCTGCAGTCAGTCCTGATGGTAGACATGAGCATGGATCACGATTGCAAGATGTCCATGGATCATGTTTGCAGGATGACTTGAAAGAAGGAAATATTCTTAAGCTTATTGACAAGAAAAATGAGATTGCAGCTCTATTGGTCCAACAGAACAACTTGTCGTCACTTCCACCAAAGGAAGTTCCATTCTTCGATGGAGATCCATTGCGTTACCACGACTTTATGCGAACCTTTGAAGAGTTGGTGGAAAAGAAATCAAGTGGCTATGCAGATTGCTTGCATTTCCTGGAGCAGTACACTAGAGGTCAACCTAAGGAGCTTGTTTGGAGCTGTCAACATATGATTCCTTCACAAGGGTACATAAGGGCTAAGGCTTTGCTCAAGGAGCACTTCGGCAATGAAGTAAGGATAGCTTCAGCATACATGGAAGAAGGCTCTCTCATGGTAAACAATAAAATCTGAGGATGCTAAGGCGTTGCAGGACTATGGCCAATTTCTTAAGAGTTGCTGCAATGCTATGCAGAATATTCGTTACATGAATGAGTTAAATCTTGCTACTAACATGCAGGTCGTTCTTGGAAAACTTCCTTATAAGCTCAGAGAAAAATGGAGGATGGTGGCATATGATTTACAGGAAAGACGCAATGATCAAGCTTATTTTTCTAACATCGTTGACTTCATAGAAAGACAAGTGAAGATAGTCATGGATCCAGTATTTGGAAACATTCAAGATGTTTTGCCTAGTGGAGGTAGAAACTTGAATATCAGATCACTTCGTCCAAAATCCAGAAGTAGTTTTGATACTACGGTCACTGCTACGCCCAGAGGAAAAGAATGCAGTAAGACATTGGTGAACAAGATCTGTCTCTTCTGTGAAGGAGAACATAATTTGGGTTTTTGTAACAAGCTTGCTGGAAAATCTCATGGAGAAAAGATGAGTTTTCTGAAGAAGAAGGGGGTTTGTTTTGGTTGTTTATGTATAGGACATATCAGCAGTGATTGTAAGGATAGAAGCGTATGTAAGATATGCCACTTCAAACATCCAAGTCTTCTTCATATTCTTTCACCAGAGAAAAAAGGCACTCAGTGTGTTAGAGATGCAGAATCTAAGCCAACAGTGGGCAGTGCTTTGGTCTCGATTCAATCTAGTGGTCTTACTGGGGCTGGTAGAGATAATTTTGCATTGTCTATTGTTCCTGTATGTGTGAAATCGAAGAAAGGAAGCAAGGTTGTGTAGCGATTCTGTGGGGATGGTGTTATTTAAAACACTCTCCAGCATCTCTACTAGTTATTGTGAAACTAAGACGGTGTTATTTAAAACACGGTTCAGTTTCAGGTTATAATTACTTGTGGCTCAAATGGAAATACTTACAGATAAAGACCATTAACTATATGTATTTTGTAGCATTACCTGGTGCAATAAACGCGTTATTCTTCTGGCCTTGATTAACAACGGTCCATGCCCAATACAGTAATACATACGGAGCCTGTAACAGTATCGCACAGTTTAAGGGATGTGTTATGAGCATTAAGCAGAGACAATCATGAGTGAATACAAATGAATATTTATTAACTAAGCTACTGAGATATGATATGGATTCACTAACGCAAACACAAACACAAACACATACACATTCACACAAGATAAAGCATAGAAAAATTAGAGTAAAGAGTAAAGAATGGCATATTAAATCAGCAGGACACAACCACGGGTTTTCTCTACAAAAGTTCACCTTGGTTAGCCAAAGGGGCAGTTGCTTAAGCTGTTGAATTGTGATACTTGCATTGAACAGTTAGTGGTGGCCGGCAAGAATCCTGGTGCTTGTGAGGAGAGAAAGGGAGAGAGTGTCCCGGGTGGATTAGCGAGAAGTCCGTTTCGAGGAGCCGAAGTGTCGCGAGAAGTGTCGAAGTCTGCCAAGTAAGATTGCGGAAAAGCTGTCCTGAAGAAGGGCAGGTCCCACGAAGTTTTGGAGAGATTCCAAGTTTCTGAGCAAAGAGTTGTTCGATGCATTGTGGTCTTAAAGGCACAAGCGGTCGCCCGGTCAGGTCTTTTGACCAATGGCAAAAGGACGTGGTTCTTGTGAGGAGAAATCTCTTTGTCCTTCTCTGTGACAAATGATTTACACAGGTACGGTTTATGTCCTGTTTGCACCGAACACATAAACTTATTGCAAATTAAGTATGATGCACGCCATGACTATGTACTGTGCATCATTATTTAGGAAATAATTTGTGGATCATTTTGATACCACACACGAGAGAGAAGTGAAGTAAGAACAATAGTTATTCATTCATCTGTCATGACATAAAAGTTAAACTTCAATGACACTGAAATGCATGCAATAACTATGGCAGGGTATCACGTGATTATGGAGGAATACACACATAGATATATATATATATATATATATATATATATATATATAGATACAAATTGGGCAGTTTTGTCCCGCTCATCCTAAAGAGTCTCTTTGAGGTGTTTGGAATGTACATCTCTAGTCCTCTCTGCAAATCTCCAGGGGCCTGGAGAATCTCAGGAGTTGAGCTGGGGGTTACCCTCTCTGGGGAAGGCCAGAGAGGTACCATAACTGTCCTCCTGAGTTAAGTAACAACCGGCAGGTCATCACTTAACCCAGACTTTCTGGAGCCAAAAGGGGTTCTGGTGTTGACTTCCCCCCTAGGAATTTGTTGTTTGTCGTAACTTTATGATCCCTTAAAGAAATCCAACATTTGGCCCGGCCAAGTCTCTACAGTTGTGACAACTTGTGCTTTCTTGGATTCTGGGAGCTCAGCATCTTTCTGCACTGTTTCTGCATCTTTCTGTTTGACGACCAAGCTCAATCTTTCTGCAAAGAAAGTTAATATTCTAATGAGAACCATGAGTGAAGACATCTCTTGTTATGTTCTTAAGGATTTGGAGGTGTCAGGTTTGAATCAACAGTATTTATGTGCTTTACCAGAGGTATACACACAGAAGGCCATGCCTGTAGACAAACTCAAAATGATCTTGCTTGTTGGCCTCATTTAAGCCACATATGTTTGCCGTCAACTGGCATGGAACTGTTGATTGGGGCTAATGTGCCAGAGGCATTGGAGCCATGGCAGATCATTCGTAGTCAAGACAATGGCCCATATGCTATAAGGACCATGTTTGGATGGGCAGTTAATGGATCAGTTAAGCGACATGAAGAGCATGTTGTTGAAGACCATAATCACATGACTGTTAATAGGATCATGGTTATGAAGCTGAATGGGTTGTGGGAGCAACAATTCAAGCCTGACTTTCCTGAATGTGTTCAAGAGGAACAAATAGGAATGTCTATGGAAGATCACCAATTTATGGCTTTTGTGTCACGTTCTGCGAAACTTATCAAAGGGCATTATCACATTGGTCTTCCACTTAAAAATGCAAAGGTAGCCATGCCAAATAATAAAACAATTGTGGAACAACGTGCGCTGAATCTTTGAAGAAAGTTTCGAAGAAATGCTGCTTTTCATGCAGATTATATCACCTTCATGGAAAATGTCATCTCAAAAGGCCATGCTGAAAAGGTTCCCACAGCTGAACTGGAAAGACTGGACGGACATTTATGGTATATTTATTTATTTTATTTATTTATCCTTTATTTTACCTGGAATTTTCCCATTGAGATATAGATCTCTTCTACCAGGGAGTCCAGGCCAAAAGGGCAACACAGAAAGTTTCACATAAACACAAAATACAACAAAAAATAATAACATATCATCCAGTATCATAAAAAATTTACGTAAAACATTCACAAGTTTCTTCCAGATAGGACTCCACAAGTTTCCTCAAGTTTCTAAAAATGCTTAAAGATGGAATTTTTACTAACATCATAACACTCTGCATTTCATTCCATAGCCTAGGACCATAAGATGAAAAAGCAGTTTTACCAAACTCAGATAAAACTCTAGGAGCAGTCAGGTGTAATTTAGAAGAGTTTCTAGTGGCATAATTGCAAGTGTAATATGATAAAAGATTACAGATATAAGTCGGCAATTTACCTAAAAGTGCCTTGAAAATAAATAGTAGCATATGCATTTTTCTCCTTTGGTACTGTCACGGTTTCACCTTGCACCTCTCGTTTGAACTTCATTTCCCACGATCCTAGATGGCCGGCCCCGAGTCCCATGCCCTGGCCAAGATGGCCGGCCCTGAGTCCCCTGCCCCGAAGTGATACAAGGGTGTATTTGTCCAGTGCTCAGTCAGTCAAGCACAGCGTTGGCAGCTTATAGTTATGTCCCAGTGCAGTTAGGAAGTAGCTATGAGGATCTCGCTTTTCCTAAGCCGCAGGGTACCTTCACTCAGTTTGCTCCTGCTACAAAGTATGTAAGTCTTGCAGTAACTTCACCCCATGAGGTTTCTACTCAATCTGGGAGCATTCAGAGTTTAGAGAGACCAGTTGCACAAGTTGTTACATCACCCCAAGCAGGACCTTCCAGTCAGGTTGCGTTCCCCCAGGGAGGAAATAGTACTTGTAGTGGCACCCTTGCCCACTCTCAAGTTGGCTCTAGTGAACGTGTTTTTGGGTACTCTAAATCCATCTCACCCCAAGCTTTTCCTAGCCAGCCCATTAATATTGCAGGTCCTCAGGGGGTGTCTAGCACTACTATAGGATGCTCTAGTAGTTTCCGCAGCCCTGTAAAGTCTCAAGGTACCTTTAGCCAGTTTGCTCCTGGATCTCCTCCCAAGTCTAGTTCCTTACAGGTAGTTTCTAGTCAGTCCACAAGTAGTGCTCGCAGTAGTTATTTGCCCCAGTCTCGGTCCAGTTCTAGTGAACTCTCATTTGGGTCTTTCAAACCTATCTCACCTCAGACTGTTTTCACACAGCAGACTAGTGTTGCAAGCTCTCAGGGCAGTTCTGGCACTACTTTAGCAGGCTCTAGTCGCTTTGCCTCTCAGGCCAAGAGTAGCTCTTACAGAGGGTCTTCACAGCAACTTAGTGCTTCCAGTCAGCCTGCCAGCGGGTCTCGTGTACATACAAAGCTTTTGTCTTCAGCTGGAAGACTCTCCAGCCAGAGCGCTAGCAGTCAGGCTTTCCAAAGCCAGTATGCAGCAACTCTGGGCAGTTCTAGACCACCAGTGACAGGAAGTTCTAGTCAGTTGCTTTCTGCACAGGGTGGAAGTGGAAGTTTTGGTGATTTGTCCCCACAGTCTCAAAGTATCTCAAGTCAGTATACCCCTGCATATTCTCTTGTTTCCTTGCCTGCAGCTGGTTCTAGCCAGCCCACTGGCAGTAAGGCATCCTAGATCTTGTATGCTTCTGGCTCCCAAGGGGGCTTTAGTCAGTTAACAACTTCCTATACCTCTGGCCTGGCACAGGGTGCAAGTAGTCTTCCTTGTGATTCATATAAGCAGTCTCAACGCAGCCCCAGTCAACTTAACTTCGGTTCTTCTCGGTTAAGCGCAGTGGCTTCACCCCAGACTAGTCATTATAGTCAAGCTGCTGAAACTCTGTCCCAGGGCCAAACTCCTCAAAGATGGCAACCTTCTGTCTCTAGTTTGTGTATATGGTAGTCATACCTCTGGTGCAGCTGTGTCACAGAGCAGGTTTTCCCCTCAAAGTGCCTCAGCTCCTAGTAATCTCTCCACTGTAGACCGTCCAAGTCTGTTTGCTCCTGAGGAATCATGTCCAAAGTCATCTGTCTTTAGTTTGTCCCTAGGTAGTCAGACCTCCGAGCCCCCAGTTCCCGGCGCCTCCGAGCCCCCAGTTCCCGGTGCCTCCAAGCCCCCAGTTCTCGGCGCCTCTGAGCCCCCAGTTCCCGGCGCCTCCTGACCCCGAGCACCCAGCCTCCCTCTCCTCCCTCCGTGGGTCTTGTGGCGCGAGGACGCGCCTTCCGGGGGGAGGGGGGTACTGTCACGGTTTCACCTTGTACCTCTCGTTTGAACTTAATTTCCCACGATCCTCTGCACCTCACCACCTGTTCACGATCTGTAATCTTGGAATCACCTGCACCTGACGCACCTTGTTATGGACCTTATTTAATGTGTTGGTTTTCTGTTCTCTGGTTGTCTGGTATTGTTGTTATTTTGGATGTCGTTACTTTGTCAGACAACCATGCATTTTGTTCTGGAAAGTCTGTAAGTTAATCTCAGTGTGCTGTTCACCGCTGTTATCTATGCCTGTTCTTGATTCCCCTCTGAAGTGAGGTTTGTACCTGTTTGTTATTCCACTGATGAAGCTCAGTAAAAGACTTTAATCTGTATTCTCGTGTTCTGCCTCGTCTGATGCACGGTAACAGGTACAAGGGGGACCAACCAACCATTTTGTACAAGGTACAGTGATGGGAACGTGAAGGCATATTTGTCACAAATCGTATTGCAGCATGATATATACTATCTAACTTCTTTAATAAGGATAAGTTTGCATGCACATAAATCACATCACCATAATCCATCACTGAAAGAAAACAACTTTGGATAATTTTTATCTTTGCTTCAAAAGGAAAACACTTCTTAATACGAAAGAGGAAACCCAGTTTAGGTCTAAGTTTTTTTTTAAAGATTTTCAATATGAATACTAAAATCCAATCATTCATCAAGCCATATGCCCAAGTACTTATAATTATTTACTCTTTCAATATGGTCCCCATCCACGGTTAAAATAGGTGTAACCGTTATTTTGGTACGACCACGAGTAAAGACCATATATTTAGTTTTGTTTACATTTAAAACCAGTTTCAATTTTAACAATGAAGATTGCAGTGACCGAAAAGAATCTTTTAACAGCCCTATGGTTTGATTCATAGACTGTGCAGCTGTGTAAATAATTGTGTCATCAGCATATAAATGGATTTTAGCTGTGTTTATGTCTTGACCTAGGTTATTTATATAAAGTGAAAATAAGACAGGAGCTAAAATAGATCCCTGTGGTGCTCCTTTAGTTATTTTTAGTTCTGTAGATGTGAAATTTTCAACGGAAACACACTGCATTCTTTCTGTCAGATAATTACTGAACCAGTTTAGACTCATTTTACTAAAACCCAAGCAACTTAGTCTCTGCAATAAGATTCTGTGATCTACCGAATCAAATGCTTTGGAAAGATCAACAATATATATATATATACCTCATCACGGGGTGTATCATCCCAAGAAACAAAAGATCAGAGTTGTGTTTGATTGTGGAGCATCATACCAGGGAACATCACTGAATGAACATCTTCTGCAAGGTCCAGATTTAACTAGTCCTCTGATGAGTGTTCTGGTAAGATTCAGAATGGAGTATGTGGCCATAATGGCCATAATGGCTCAGATCCAACTCTCTAAGGCCGCAATAGTTAACTCAACTGGAACCGGGCACACACACATACTACATACTGCATGTATTATCACATATAACTGCCTACATCTACATAGGAACGGCTGCTACGCTAATGCTACTCTGTTCTGTCCCCCTCTCTCTCTCTCCTCCTCTCTCCTCTCTCTCTCTCTCTCTCTCTCTATCCCCCTCTCCCTTTCTCCGAGGTATCCCGAGGAATGAGTTCCAGCTGGCACAACACTGCCCCACCTGATGTCCATCCTGGTGCTGCTAAATGACGACCACCCAGGACAACCTCCTGCACCTGTTAAATTACAATCAAATCTACTACATTACACTTCACATATAACATTTTATTCACTCTCTAAAGTAATTTTCTGTATCCTATAATGTATGTTTCTGTATCCTGTAAACTGCATAGCGAGTTATAGATGCGATCAATGGCAAATTGTGTCCTTTATTACGGATTGCACATGCTACGGATTGCAACTATAACACGTCATGTCAGGGTTTTTTTTCTCTCTTAAAGAGTTTTTTTGAATCCCTGACCACTGACTGCTATCTGTCATTACATGTAAAGCTGCTTTGATACAATGTCCTTTGTGAAAAGCGCTATACAAATAAAATTGAATTGAACTGACATAGAATCAATGTTCCACCAAGTCAAGGTGCATTCTGATGATTGTGATCTCTGGTTTCTTTGGTGGCCAGGAGGAAACAACGATGGCATTCTGCAAGAGCACAGAATGTTGGTTCATTTATTTGGAGCAACGTCATCTCCAAGTTGCTCTAGTTACACACTGAG
Organism: Beaufortia kweichowensis; assembly: GCA_019155185.1. Classification (NCBI taxonomy): domain Eukaryota; kingdom Metazoa; phylum Chordata; class Actinopteri; order Cypriniformes; family Gastromyzontidae; genus Beaufortia; species Beaufortia kweichowensis. The sequence continues at coordinate 16,060,870 of CM032809.1, read as the reverse complement.
AAGTTTTGCAGAAGACCATAAGGATCTGTATGATGCCAATACTGTAGACGTTGTCTACAATAACTTCTATGTAGACGATTGTCTTGTATCTGTGCATTTGTACCAACGGCTCACTGAAATGTGTAGCAGGGGTGGATTTCGTCTGACGAAATGGATTAGTAACAGCCGTACTGTTTTGAACGCTATACCTGAGGAAGACAGAGACAAGAAGGTAAAGAATTTAGACTTGGAGAATGACATCTTACCTTTGGAAAGAGCACTGGGAGTGCTGTGGTGTGCTGAGTCTGATGTCTTTAAGTTCAAGGTGACCATCAAGGATAGACCTCTTACTAGAAGAGGAATTCTCTCTGTTGTTAGTTCTATCTACGACCCTCTTGGTTTTTTGTCTCCTGTGATTCTACATGCTAAAATGATCCTTCAAGATCTGTGCAGAGAAAGAATTGGATGGGACAGCACTATTCCTATAGTGTATTCTCAGCAATGGACAAGTTGGCTGGATGAACTCCATGAACTGGAGAAGTTCGAAGTCCGAAGGTGTTTGAAGCCTGAAAACTTTGGAGACGTTACATCTGCTCAATTGCATCACTTTTCGGATGCCAGCGAGAGACGTTACGGCATTGTATCCTACTTACTACTGAAGAATGATCAACAATTGGCCGATTCCTTTCTTCTAATGAGTAAAGCAAGAGTGACACCTATAAGATCTATCACTATCCCTTGTCTGGAGCTCACAACTGCCACACTTGCTAGTCGCATGGACAAGCTGTGGAAGAAGGAGCTGAAGATGCAATTCCAAGATTCTGTGTTTTGGACAGACAGCACCTCTGTGCTTACGTACATTCGAAATGAGACTTCAAATGCTTCGTAGCAAACAGAGTTGCTGAAATTCAAAAGGCTTCTGAAATCACACAAAAGGCTGAATTAGAAATTATCCGTCTTTGCCAAAAGAAAAGATATTTTGAAGAACTGGTTACTCTAAAAAAAGATGGAGTGGTAAAACGTAATAGTCAACTCTATAGACTTAACTCAGTACTTCAATCAGATATCATCAGAGTTGGTGGATGTCTTGACAAGGCAATGATGCCTGAAGAAGTTAAACATCCAGTAATACTGGCGAAGGATTTACACATTTCAGATCTAATTCTGCAGCAGATTCATCATGATATTGGATATTGTGGGTGTAATTATATGCTGGCTATATATAAGTCTCGATGAAGAGGGTCTCTATGCACTCTTTTGCGAAGTTGAATCAATCCTTAATAATCATCCTATATCCAGAGCATCTTTGGATATTAATGATTTGGAAGCCCTTACTCCTAACCATCTCCTCCTATTGAAAACACAGCCATCTTTACCACCTGGATTGTTTAAGAACGATGACTTGTATTCGCAACGAAGGTGGCGTCAAGTTCAATACATGGCAGATTTGTTTTGGAAGAGATGGATTGGGGAGTATCTCCCTCATCTTCAAGAACACCAGAAGTGGCTGGTTAAGAAACGCAACTTTCAACTGGGAGATGTTGTGCTTGTAGTGGATAACACTGCTCCAAGGAGTTCATGGATTATGGGCAAAGTTATTCAGATCATGCAAGATAAAAGAGGATTGACACATCAAGTAAAGATCAAGACCAAGAGCTCCTGCTTGAACCGGCCCATCACTAATATTTGCCTTCTTCTTGAAGCAGAGGATTTTTAAAATTGACTGACTTAACTGACTGACTTATGAGAGCTCTCAAATGACTTACTGAAGACTTTTGACTATTGACTGGATTGACGTTGACTTGTTGACTTTCTTTAATTGATTATGGACACTGCTCGTATATTGAAGAACTGGACATTTACACATATACATACACACTTATTTATGTACATATTTATTTGTGAAAATAGAATTCAATGATTTGTATGTATAACTGTTTTATGTGAATTTTGTTTTGTAGTGATTATTACAGGTATGTAGCGTACAGTATATGGAGCTGGAATGTAGGTGCAGGAAAGGTTTGATGTCTTTTATTTTGAAATTGTCATTTCCTGTTTGGCACGTCACTTGGGCTTAGGTGCATATCTACCTGTTAGTTCTATGGTGTGGTTAGGAAGGAAGGGGTTAGCTGGAGCGCTCACTTTCTGTTGACCGTTTTCGTTTGTTTAGTTTTGTTTATTCTCTTCTTATTATTAATTTTGTTTACACTTTACCATCATCATTTATACTTTGTTGTTTTGTAAATAAAACCTCCTGTGTTTGCATCGAAACTTCCAACTACTCAGCCTCTCAGCGGATACTGGTTGCCTCTACAAATAGGAAGTTATCAGATATTGATGATAAAAGAGTATCTTACAGCCCCTGTTTCTGAAGATTCCCTGGAAAGTTGGAAACAAAAAGCATAAAAGTTGTCAGTGTATGTAAAGCAAAACTGCCATATGCTCGCGGCTCTTTTAATAGCCGCTAATGTCATGTGAACGGACTTATTTTACATTTTGTCATGCACAGCAATGAATTATAGATACTAAACATCGATACTAGCCTTGGCATGTAAATAAAGCCAACAGTTTGTCCTCAGTAAAAGGCACTCAGTCCTGAGGTGATTTAAAACTCCTGTGTAACCAGTAACTGTAGCGCAGAGTTGCCAGATCTGCATAACAAACCCATCAAAAACAGCCGAATGACAATTTTTATTGTATTTTAGAATAAAACCCATATTTCCTGATATGCTCACTACATGAAAAAATACTACAGTAAATATATGGTATTATTTTATTAATATAGTACTTTTAATAGAAACTGTAGTAATCTAGATTCTAGATACTACTGTCACGGAGCCGACTGCTACACCTTCAGCATCGGATTCGATCCCGCACTTCACACGTTCTGCTTCACCGGACTATTGAAACTACACTACCCATCATGCATTGCACTTCACCTGCCGCCATCTTGTCATTACCTGCACCTGTCACATCTCATTAAGGACTCTATATATACCATGTGTTTATGTGTTTGCATTGTCTGGTATTGTTGTTGTTTTCGGCGTGTTACGTGTAGTGTTTCCAGTGTATTCTGCTCTCTGTTCTACGTTGCCTGTTGCCAACGGATATTTGTATTGAATTACCTCTGATGAAAGTAAAGAAGAACTTTTGGTCAGAACTTTGTCTTTGTTCTGTGTACACGCTAACAACTACAGTGTTTTCAACCTTACACTTATCTATACATATATATACATATAATATAGTATGTATACATGCATACATACATACATACATACATACATACATACCTGAATCCAAATATATATATATATATGTGCACTGAAAAAATGAAACTATACAGTTAGGTCCAAATATATATATGGACCTAACTGTATATATACAGTATATGGAGAAAAAACCTTGGGAGAACCCAGACTCACTTGGAGGGTCACAGCTTAATTTCTTTATTTACAGCTTAATTTTTCTTCCAACTTTCATTTAATTTAATAAAGTGAAGAATTTTGTATTGTTGATGTTTAGTCTTGAATACAGTACATGTACAGGGAGAACATGAATACACACAGTACACCCTGTACTGTTTTTGTGTTCATGAGAGTCAGCGGGTTAAGCCGCACCATTAGACACAATGGAGATTTGCTCTATCGCTTATGACTCATTTATAATTCTCTTTTATTCTCTCCCTTTTTCCTTTCTTTGTTTGTTTTATTTCAATATGTAATCAGGTATGAAACAAATGCTGCCATTGCACCACTGAGTCACACACACACACACACACGTTCATTGTGATAAAACTGTGCACAAATGAATAAGACGGACGATCAAAAGATCTGAGTTACTTTAAAACAATGTGTGCGTGCGTGTTTGTGTGTGTACGTGTGCGGTAGGTGACACAGACAGTACAAGGGTTTTTTCTGATAAAGTGGGAGCTTGCGGCAGAACTAGCACACAGTATTGTAAACATGAAATCTGTAGGATCTCACACAGAGCAGCAAAGCAATGAAGTATTAAAGTCCTGTATGTGCATCTATAGCCACAAAAGTCAATGCTATTTTTGCTTCATGTAAAATCAGGCAGAATTTCTTCAGCTTTTCATTTTCACTTACATGATGTAAAACTTTATAGATCTGCACAAATCACAGAAGTAAAAACTGGGTTCTAAACTGAAATGTCTGTTTCTTTTAAAACCATGTCCAACATTTGCAAATAATACAAACCCTTAAGATGTTTCCTATGTTTTTACAGTTTTTTCTTGATTGCTAACACGCAATTCATAAAACGATTCACCATTTTCACACAACTATAATCTCAAAACTATACACAACTTGCACAAACCTCAAATGTCTAGGTCAAAACCAAATATTCTAGTCAAAAACATATTTTCTTCAGTCAAAATGGAACTTTTGCCTCAGATGATGCGTAGACCTAATAAATAGACAGATTACTTCACTGCCTAGAAAACACCTTGTACTGGTAATCAGGAATCAGTGAAATGATGAAGGTACAATAATAACACTGATTAAGAGAAGACTGCCTATAAGTGAAGTAGAAGCAGTTGTTCTCTGCCAGTGTCACCCTGTCGGTTCTTCTAGACAGTGATTAGATAGTTTAAGCTGTGGTTATTGAACTATTTACCTGTGAAAAGCTGTTGTACTTTTTTTTATTTCTTCTTAAAATGTGGGTGCCATTTCTTACTATAACCTCATTTTCTCTTGTTTTGGCATAGTAAGAGAGCTAGGGAAGGGCTTTATTGTTTATTGCTAGATTTAAGTTCTACTGGACATTTGAGTTTTAGTATATTTTGGCTTAACCCCCTCCTAAAGCTTGACGCTTCTGAATTGTCTTTCTTATTCCTTATCATTTGCAATCAATTATTTTATCAAACGTTTTGAATTATGAGAATAAATATTAAAACAGAAACTTTTGTGAGCACTGGGACAAAGTAGCTTTATTTATTGCTCCTACTTTTAACCATTCCTCTTTTTATGTTGCATCCTTTTCCACTAGATTTGAGGGGATGTAACATCATCATCCTTTTTTGTTTTAAGGAGCTGTCTGTCACACATGTTGAAGCATCATGGAACATGGCTGCAAAGAACTTCAGGAAGTGTGCGTCAGAGCTTTCTGACAAGATGACTTGTGTGTATGTCACATCTCGCTGTGCTGCTGAGGGACGGGCTGAGCGCTGGGTTAGGGGAGCTCTTTACGGCTACGGCTCTGAAATGCAGAACATGGCTACGCAAGGCAATGCTGTGGAAGACTCTTCCCAACCTGCCTGCCCACTGATGAGGAGTAATCAGAGGTCAGCCATCGTTCGTGGTCAGATAGCCGAGCATTTTCTGGCTGGTCACGAGATGAGATGCACGTCTCTCAACGGACGGGGTGTCGTTCTGCTGATCGGACTGCTTCGGGTCTTATCGACATCTCATGTATGAGGAGAGGATCGACACTAGTCCAAAAGAAGACCTCCACTCTAAAAAATCTAATTTATGAAATGTTTATTAGGTCACAACAAAGAATAAAACAAGTCAACAGATGAAGAACAGCCAACAGCTACAAGGACCTTTAAAAAGTCCCTTTAAGAAAAGTCACTGAAAAGTCTTGAGGCAGCTGTTTCACCAACCTTGTATGTGGTTGAATAGGTGAAGACTGAAATCTCTCACATCACTGTTGCACTTTCCCCCAGTTATAATGGTAAATAATAAGTGTGAATCGTCCTGATCTCTTCTGAGGTCACGTTAGGTTGTTTCCAGGTACTTTTTCATGTGTTGTTGCCAAAGGCAGTCAACAGGTAAAGAGATATAACAGTGACGTCTATATGTACAAGAATAACCTCTGATCCACATCAGCACACTCAAGAGTCACAGTCAATACTGCTCTCCACATACAAGAAACACAGAAATATATATATACATATATGACATCAGAACACCATACAATATACAGTTTAAACAGTATAAAAGACATTACCCAACATGTGTGTATGTGTTCTTTTCTCCAGGATGAGAGGGATGAACAGAAGGAGTGACTCAGGGCTGCCGCTCCCTCTTGTATAATGTTCGATTTAATTCACATGCATTCAGATAGGTGTGTAAGTCAAACAACACATTTGTTTTTAGTACAGAAGCAGTATACCTGGCCTATGTGCCCTTAAGTCACAGATAATTTGTTTGAGAAATTGTGTTAATAATGCTACAGAACAGCTAAGTAAGAGTTAGAGTGAAGTACAATATCTTCTTACTTTATTCCAAGCAGGTTAACAGACTGAATTGCACATTTCTCTGATATATTTCGCACATTAGATCGATTGTTCTTACCTGTTGAACGCATTCCTTTTATTACAAACACTCAGAATCTATCAGCCATGTATCACTAATAGTAAATGGCCTAAAGAATACTAAAGAATTTTAAATGGCACACTGACATTTACAATATGTGAATATTATTCATGTCAGTCGTGTTTATGGATGTTTAGCCAGGTCTAAACATGACCGTGTGTGTGAAGAGAGCAGCTATAGCAGAGACGTGTTAAAACATGTAAAGCTGTTTTCTCCCGCACAGACAGTCACACACATACACATGTCTGGTTTATTATCTCTGTGGGGACACTCCATAGACCTAATGCTTTTTATACTGTACAAGCTGTATATTCTGTATATTCCATCCCCTTCCCCCTAAACCTAACTATCAGACAAAACTTTCAGCATTTTTACATTTTCAAGAAATATCATTCTGTGTGATTTATTAGCTTGTTTACCGAAAGGACCTTAATTTAGGAGCCTGTGTGCCGTCAGGTCCCCACCAGGATTAAGAAACGCGTACATACACACGTTTCTATGTTTTACGAGATCTTTCTATAGTCAGAGTTTCAGGGTTGTCTGGGCTGCTGTAATATTTTTACACTTAACATGTGTGTCTGTAAGTTATGTAAGACCACTGAATGCATCTCTCTTTTTCCTTCTTCTCCATGTACAGCGCTGAACGTGATTTCTTTCTGAAATGGTGTGCGTTAGCTTTACAATTTCTGTGCCAGAAAGTATACACAACCTTCAAATGTCAAGGTCTCTAGCTATAAAAAACTTATCCAGGCAGGAGTTTGTCAAGAGAAACTTTCCTTTGAATTTACAATCCTTTGTTAGCAGAGTAAATGTACATGTGTGAGGTGTGTACAGCTGACTGTAACACACACATGCCTGCTCAGACATGTTTACTCAACCCAACCTAACATTTTCCCATAGTCACATTTTCCTGGAGTGTGTGTTATTCTCCTGACAAGCCCTGAATGTCAGTCTGAACTACTGGACGTGACTCAAACAACAAACACTTCATGTTTGACCAATTCAGAGGGGTAAACGTAACACAAAAGTATGTGTACTGTATGTTCTGTTATCATACAATGAGAACAACGTTATCACTTCTGTCACTACACTAAAATAATGTATGAAAAATATCTGTCACTTCACTAAACTCATTCATTTTACTTCACAACAAAACTGATCAAAATACACAATCTGAGACTGACATAATGAAAATACAGTACCAGTCAAAAGTCTGGAAAGTCTGATTGGCTGCTTTTTATTCATTATTTGCTCCAAGTAATCCATTTTAAAAATATTGTTTAAATTAAATGTTTGTTTTCTAATGAAAGAAATGAATGTGATGGCACAGTTATATTTTTATCCCTAAAAGTCATTTCAAACATTGAAATATACACCATCAGATTAAAAGATTTTAAGATCATTTTTGTAAATAGTTTTTAAGCTGTTATATCTTCAGGCATACAGCGGTGTGTTTAATACCTGTAACTATTTATAAATATTACATTCCTGTGGCTAGAACTATGACACAAACATTTTAACATCTGAACACCTCTGACAGTATCTGTCGATCTGGTCAATGACTAATAAGCTTTAGAATCTAGTTTCTGATTAAGAATCAGTGTTATTTCATCAAATATTCTTTTTTTCAACTCTTCCTAATAACATTAGCATTGTGTATTTTCTTTCTTTGCAGTTTTCAAGGTCTAAAAGGTCTTTTTTCGTTATTTTGACCACTTTCTCAAGTTTTCATTTTCTGCAAATAAAAAACAATATTTTTATTTGGAATTTAGAAGAAATGTAATTTTATTGAATTTAATAAATGAAAGTGACGGAAATACTTTTATACCTTGAACACAGATTTAGCATGACTTACCTTTAATATATATTTCTGACATTATGGATAGCACAGTCGGGTGAAGTTAAGAACATCTCTCCAGATGAAAAACATTATTATCACAGGACAACAATGTTAATGTCTGCAGAAATCTCTTCCTTTGATCTGATTCTAAATGAAAAGTTGGGGAAAATAAGTATGGGATAATGTTCAGCCAGTCGGTTTTTATTGTGTTAAGTGTTACACGGCGCTCTGCAATACTTTATTCTAATTGGCCAATGGCTACATCATAAGGTATGTTATTGCCAGAGGTGGGACCAAGCCATTGTTTAGCAAGTCCCGAGTCTTTGCATTCAAGTCACAAGTCGAGTCCCGAGTCAAGACAGGCAAGTCCAAGTCGAGTCCCGAGTCAAGACAGGCAAGTCCAAGTCGAGTCCCGAGTCAAGACAGGCAAGTCCAAGTCGAGTCCCGAGTCAAGACAGGCAAGTCCAAGTCGAGTCCCGAGTCAAGACAGGCAAGTCCAAGTCGAGTCCCGAGTCAAGACAGGCAAGTCCAAGTTAGGAGTCCCGAGTCAAGACAGGTGATTTCCTGAAATGGTGTCGAGTCCCGAGTCCAGAGAGTATAGGCAAGTCAAAGTCAAGGAGTCCCGAAAGTCATCCTTTGTTAGACAGGCAAGTCCAAGTCGAGTCCCGAGTCAAGACAGGCAAGTCCAAGTCGAGTCCCGAGTCAAGACAGGCAAGTCCAAGTCGAGTCCCGAGTCAAGACAGGCAAGTCCAAGTCGAGTCCCGAGTCATCAACTTTAAGCTTCAAGTCTTAAACAAGTCATTAGTGCTCTTTTCCCAAATGTGTGTATTAGTATTAAAAACCATATCAAATGTATATTAATTCATATCAGGAAGGCAGGTATAATATTAACAAATATGTTTAACATAGCAGTTATTTACAATGATTTTTTTAAATGAACTTTTCATGAGGAATTTAATGTGATTTGCTACACATTTTTGCACACGTACGTTAAAAATGTTGAGGCCAGTTAAATTATTATATTTTTATTGCTGTAAGTTTTGAATGATTTGTTTTTATACAATATGTCCATGAGGATGTTTCCATGACACGTGACACTGGCTGCAGAGATTGCAAAAAAAGCGCAGAAAAATATTCAGATTTTCAAATAACAAAGTGTTGTTGAATGTTGTTTGTGTAATGTTTATAGGGCTATGTGCGCTGCAGACTGGATTTACAACAAATTCAATCGTTTATCCTGAAAGAAATTAAAGTGAAAAAAGAAAAATTATTCTATTTAGCCTACATTAATAGTTACATATACAATGCTTATTTGATGGAAGAATTTTTTTTTCTTTTTTACTTCATTATGATTGCCGCTTGTCCACTTCAGACATTAATGTGCAAGTGTGTTTGGATTTATCTAATAATTCTGTTGCACTGAACTTTAAACCTTGTTTAAAAACAAGCAGGTTTACATTTAACCCATCATTTTGATCATGGATTTAAGTTATATTTAAGATTATCTTTAGTCTTGCACCATAACTTAATTTAAATCTCAATTGTGGATTAACATTAAACTTAATCAAGGTTTAAATAAAATAAAATGCACATGCAATTAAAAATTATGTGACTATGGCGGTCTAGTAGAGGTCTGACAAAAACAAGTCTCAGCGAGGTGTTTAAAAATCAAAATGAAAGCACATCGCGCTGTCAAGAGTAAAACAAAAGAAGTGAGAAATATGTTTAACATTTAACAGCAGCGGCCACAGTGATGATGAGGCGGGCACCATGATCGAGACCACGCCTCTCGTTTCTCCTGCATGTCTTCCTGGGTTGCGATCAAAGGGACAGGGCAGCGCTGTCAGGAGTGGAGATAGTCAAGTGCACACTGCAGGGACCATCTACAGTGATAACGACTCTGATCTGATCATGAAGTCTTTACGAGTCACAGGTCTCAAGACCAAGTCAAGTCTCGAGTCATTGCTGTCAAAGTCTAAGTCAAGTCTCAAGTCTTTTTTAATTATGTCGAGTCCACACCCCTGGTTATTTCCCAATGACTGCTCCAAACTATTAACACAGACTCATCTGAATACTGCGAGTCAACTTGACCTTTAAAAAATAATGTACTTATGAATGAATCAGATAAAAAATATGCCTCATTAATAACATACATGTATATGAGATTGTATTACAAACTAATAAACCAAATTGTGTGTTTGTCTTGGTTGAATGTCGGATTTCTTTCATTCCTTTTCATTCCAGGAGCAAGCCAAAGAAATCAAAAAATCAATTGTTGTGTAAGAGAAACCTTGGGAGAAATCACTGGTTTCTCAACTGGGAGGACCAGTTCTCCTCTGACACGATGATGAATAATGTTTGTAGAAGCTAAGCTGTGAGATTATAGAGAAGGCCAGCAACCGGGCATATAAACAGGCAGATCAATTATAAAAAGATTATTCAAGACAATAGTCTCATTCTCATGGCTTATGGTTGGCCCGGGCTGTAGCTGTAGTTATCATCATGTGGCATTAAGATGAGTCTGAGGCTGAACTGGAGTCCATTACTTTACAGACTGCTCACATATATTGCAAGGATATCACAGTCTTGCAGATATGCACTTTACAACGTCAGGAAGTTAGGCAGCTAGTTCAAGCCCTGGTAATCTTTAGACTGGACTATTGCAATGCTCTCCTGGCTGGTCTTCCTGCACGAGCAATCAAACCACTTCAGATGATACAGAACGCAGCACCAGGAACCCAAAAGAGCACATGTCACACCTCTCTTCATCTCTCTCCATTGGCTACCGGTTGCTGCTGCATTAAATTCAAATCATTAATGCTGACATTTAAAACCATCACAAACTCTTCACCCTCATACTTTAACTCTCTTCTACACATCTACAACCCATCCAGAACCCTGCGCTCAGCCCATCCAGAACTCTGCGCTCAGCCCATCCAGAACCCTACGCTCAACCCATCCACAACCCTGCGCTCAACCCATCCAGAACCCTGCGCTCAGCCCATCCAGAACCCTGCGCTCAACCCATCCAGAACCCTACGCTCAACCCATCCACAACCCTGCGCTCAACCCGTCCAGAACCCTGCGCTCAACCCATCCAGAACCCTGCGCTCAACCCTAACCCTCAGTGAATGAATGTCGACTGGTGGTTCCCTCACAGAAGGACACTAAATCTCTCTCTCGTTCTTTCTTCTTCTCTGTTCTCTGATTGTGGAATAATCTCACTAACACAATCCCATCTGTCACATCCCTCACCTCCTTTAAGAGACAGATAAAAACACACCTCTTCCACCAACACCTGACATCATAATAAACGCTTTTCTTTCCTCTACAGATATTTATCTAGCACTGTGAAACATTGTAAACTTAGGAAAGCACTTCTTCAAACTATTGTTGCCATCAGCTAAATGCCTAAATGTAAATGTAAATGTAAATGTATAATGTAAACATATACACGTTCAAATTAAGTTAACTATTGTAACATAAACATGTTTAAACAGTTAATGTTTGTTGATGAGTCTTTAGTCTAGACTTAAACTGCATTTTCCACTAGTCCACAGATAGCAAATCTAAAAAAAAGTTCTAAAATCAAAGTTCATGCCACAAACATGGAGCAGAAAAAGAACATATTAATTTTAAGTCTTTTATTTAAAACTTATTCAAGCAAGTATATCCAGACAGTCCCAGTTCTCCAGCTCTGGGGAAAACAAGTGAGTGAATACTGCTTGTAGTCTGTAAGTCGTTATGAAATGATGCAGCCTGGAGTTTCAGATCTGCCCCATGTTATTCGCAGTGGTTCTGGTAGTCATGGTGATGAGAGGTAATAGTAGTCATCATTATAAGGATGAGGGACAGGCATCTTGATGATGGTGGTGAGCATTAGGCTGGTACCAGAGCTCGGATGGCCTCTGATGTCCTAAGAGACACAGGTGTCAGAGATCATCCAATGGGGCTGGATCCATGACCGGTATCCTGAGGAAAAAACAAAGAGCAAATGGAGAGGAATTAGCGTAGCTGCTGTTTGATCAAATATTCAATTTTGGCAACAGTGCAAATGAGTTATACTATGCGAAAGCTTGGCTAAAGAGATGCGTCTTTAATCTAGATTTAAATTTGGACAGCGTGTCTGAGCACTGAACATTTTCAGCACCAAATTAATCTGTATTCTATAACCAATAAACTAAGCCTGTGCACTGACTTAGCACATGGAAACAAAAAATAAAGATTATATTAATAAAAATTAGTATAGATAGCAGTAAAAATGCTGTAAGGGGTATGTCGTAGTCATGACATGAGCTGGTTTATGATAGAATCCAAAAAAGAAACTGCAGTTTTCAACACGTATAGTACACGTCACATCCTGTAGTTGCGCGTCTGTAGGGGATTGTTACGGAATGTGTGTGAATGCAAGCACAGTTGCCATAAAATGACAGGCAGTGTGAATAAACAAAATCAAACGATCCATGACAAGTCCCAGGACACAATTATCAATGTATTTTATAGACTCTCTGTGTGAAAACGGCTAAAGTTTAGGTATGAAAAGGATCTACCACCTTTAGAAGATTTTGATATTCCAGGAATTATTAACAGACCTGAATTTTGTAACCGCAGTGTGATACCTCATAATAGTGAATATACTAAACTTTATACGTAATTAGCGTGATTTTAAAATGCAGCCAGTACAGTGATATGATCATATTTCTTTGATCTAGACATGAGATGTGACTATCAAACAGAATCAGAAAAAGCGTTATTGCCAGGTTTGTTTACACATACCAGGAATTTGTTTAAGTGACAGAAGCTTTCTCAGGACAAACACAATGACAGTGACAGGACACAGATATAATAGTGTTGGATATTGTATGTTTATTGCCAAGTTAACTGTTCATGAGATGGATTGTCTAAGGAGAGTAAAGAGGGTTGGACCAGTGGTTCTCTCAGCGGACCAGACTATCCGCTATAGTCCTCTGAGGGCACTTTTGGTACCTGAGCTAAACCAGACAGTTCTGGAAAGTGCAGAGGACAGATTCAATGACTGCATAGAAACAACAGATAAAACATCAAACACCACAACCAGGTTCTTAACTGATTTCATGTTTCCTGATATTGTCTCCTTGAGGAAGCATGTATAGTGAATAAATGATGGGGCCTAAAACTGGTCCCTGTGGCACTCTGTATCCGCCCCAAACTTTAAAAACATTTCATTATTTACATGGGCAAAGTGGTAATGATTGGATGAATGAGACCTAAACCAGGCTAATGCCTGACTACCGGTGTCAAATTATTTTCTAGTCCATTCGAATGCAATGATATATAGAGTCAAAAGCTGCACTAGCATCCAGTAGCACTAGAGGAGAGGCAGCACTGCAATCAGATGCTAACAGGAGCATGTTAGCAGTGCTGTCGCTGTGCTGTGATGGGGCCCGATTCAATCAAGCTGTGGCTTTTAATAAGGGGTTTGATAACTGCTAGCTTAAAAACATTTGGGTCAACATCTTATCCAATGTCAGTAAAAGATTTTACTTTTTATATGAAATTCTGTGATTTTGTGTATTGATGGATACTTATAAAATAGGCCTACATAGAGTATTTTGCAACAATGTCATGAACTGTAGATTAGCATTGCTGGGAAATACAATATATATATATATATATATATATATATATATATATATATATCAAGCAATATTAATATAGTATCAAACCCTACAGCACAATCATCACTGCTGAACAGACACACACACACAAATATATATATAAAACACAAGTTCGCCTTTGCAGATAATGAAGTCAGAGGAATATGCGTATTTGGCGTGCTGTCCATGGAGAGGGCTGTGAGCTCGGTACCTGCCCGAACACAGAGCGCTCCCCGCCCCCAGAAGAGTAGCTGGTGAGGAGACGGGGTGGTGGCGAGGTGCTGAAAGACTGGAGAGAAACGAAGGGAAGGGCTGCTTGATTATTTAGAGAGGTTTTCTCCGTGCTGGTTGGGCAGACAGTGAGATTACTGATGATGCACCAGCCGAGTTTATTATCTGTACGTGTTCCTCCCGAAATTTGTTAATAAAACTGTGTCTCTGACTCACACTCCTTCCATTGAACCTGTATAATTCTCATAGTTCGTATTGTTGTTTGGTTTTGTTTATACTCCTGTTGTCTGCACTGCACTTTGTTTTTAATGCAAACAGATGATGTTTGTAATTCAGAGCTAACTGCGGTTTTTTTGAAAAACAACAACACAAACTTCCCTGAGCTCCCCTCTGATCAGTAAACAGGAGAAAACAATTGTCCACGTGTCTCCTGAACATGTTTGTTACGTTCCCTTCCCAGTGAACTCAGATTTCCTCAGATTTCTGTGTGGGAATTCGGTGTGTCTCATATTATTCTTTTGAACTGAAAGTTCTTAATGTGTTTTATTCATTTGTATTCGGCTCTGAACATTATTAATCTTAGTAAAGCAAGAATATAAGTAAACGTTGATAAGTCGCATAATAAAGAGTGAAAGCAGTGGATGTGTTTTCACACCGCGCTCAGATGCGCGTCATCGGCGGCTTCAGGCGCGCGTCACCGGCGGGTGTAACGGGCGTGTCGGTGGGTGTGGATGTATAAATGTAGCGGATCAGCGTGAAACACACGCGTTTAACGGGAGTGAAGAAGAGTCAAAGAAACATCAGCAGAGATGAACCGAGTCTTTCTTGTGTGTTCTGCAGTCGCGCTCTGTTTCATTAGCGGTAAGACCAACTCTCTCATTTTCATTTCATTCTTGTCAAATGATAATGTCGAAGAGAAAGAGAAAGTTTGATCTATGATGATGATGATGATGATGATGATGTGTGTTTGTGTTGGGAAACTCTAGAACATTCAGAAGCTTGAAGGTTAAACTCTGTGACTCATTCTCATCTGAGTAAATGCGCCTTTCATTCACATGAGTCAACATCAAACAAACCCTTTCTGTCATTTCTTCCTCCCCTTCAGTCATGAGTTTTGTCCAGAAAGTTTGTGTTTTTAGAAGCCTTAAGTCCGATTTAACTTTACACGTCATGTCAACTGTTTTTTTTGTTGTTGTTGTTGCATAATTTCATCTATTTTCCAGTCAATTTAACCAACAGAATTGAAGTGATGAGTTGAAATGATGTAAAATGATTGAATTGAGGGGTTTGCATGAAGAACAGATGACGGGTTTACAGCTGTCATGCAGTAGATCTGTCCTGATAGATTTCTGTCTAACACTTGCTCATAACTGGATATTCCTCTGTGTTTAACACGAGAGATCCCATGAGTCTAAAACAAGAAGATCTTGTGTTTGACATTTACATTTACATTCACATTTGCATTTAGGCATTTGGCTGACTCTTTTATCCAAAGCGACTTACAAATATTAGAAGAAAGACAAGTCATTTGACCCACACCCAAGCTCTGATTCTGACGTCATAACCAAAGTGACAGTGTGTAAGCTGAGGTTTTCTGTTGTGTATCTGGGTCACTGTACTCTTTAACATCAGTCAGAAATTCATGTTTCATTAAAGCTCTACACAATGCAGCAAAACAACAAAGAACTGTAACACTATACAGCTCTCTTCACTCCCTACAAAACTAACCCAATAACTCATTTAGTTCTCTGGGACATTTTTATACTACAGAAAGTATTGTAATATTTGGTCGTTTATTTGAATAAAAACTCTCGTCTCTAGAGAGATGTCATGTAAATCAAAGAGATGTAATGAATAAGTGAATTATTAATAAACTCAATCACTAAATGAAGGACTATGGCCTATAGAGAACAGTTGGCATGAATGAAGAGGTAAAACTGCAGGGGTCACTGTTGTGTCATTTATTCAGAGAGAAAGATTTCTTACTTCTTAGTTTTTCTCTTAATACACAACATGTCTTGATTTATTAGATAACGTTATTTAACTTTCAATGTAATAAATATTTACATAATGATACATTATTAAATAGGTATAATAATACAAGTTATTTATAATTATAAATCATAAAAAATTATAATTCCTTAAGGTACAAAAAAGTTAAGGTACATTTTTATATCCCACTTATATCCCCACATAATGCATTGTTTATTATTTATGAGAGAAGGTGAAATCCTGCACATTGTCATGGCTTAAAAGTTCGATTTTGAAATTATGAAAGCATCTCATTTAAATTATATTCATTAATATTATCATTATTTTAAAACAATTCAGCTTGTCCACTATCATCATGTAGGCTATACATTTAGTATGATATTCCATATGACAATTCAAGAATATCTGTCCATAAACTAATAGGATACATATTACAATATTATGGTATTTGAAAAAAGCTTGAAATATCTATGACAACATGGAATATATATACTGTCTAGAGGTTCTTTGATGGGCTGTATGACAAAGAACCTGTTTAATATTTACAGACTATGAGAGATATGACAGAAATGCCTTGTTTAAGCACCTCTGACTGAAAGGGTTTTGGGTCTCAGAACAGGTTTCTTCATAAATCTATCAGCTTTATTGTGTAGGGTGTATTCAGTGAGTCAGACACACGCACAAATGCCTTTAAGTATGGAATAATTGACGAAGGGCCGTTTAATGATAAGAAAGGTAACGCACACCTGAGGTGGTATGTGGTTTTCTGTGTAAATATGGATTTCCTGGGTGCGATGACCCGTGTAAATTGCATAATTTCTGTTAATTGAGTCCTTGATGCGTCTGCGTCATATGACACGATCAAAGTGCTGTGAGAAAAGACTGCTCTGTACAGTTTCCAAGTCCAACACATTGAATGAATGTATTCAGAAAGTCTCTAAAAAAGACACAAAGTGTCATTTTCATTTTAATGGGGAACTGTGACAGAAGTAATTCTGAGTCAACATTTTTAAATCATTGCTGACCGAAACAGTGAAATGGCCATAAACTATTGAACGGCTTGAAACAAGAAATATGCTGGAGTTACTCCTCACTTGTAAGTCACGTTGCAAAATATATGTAAAACTGCAAAATGTTGCATTTCCAAATACTAATATTTAATGCGGATGACGGCACAAGTTAACGGCTGTTTGTCCTGAGATCACAGTATTCTACTTTAATGTGGACAAATTATTAGTCAAATGAATTACTGCTGATAAACAAAGTACTGAAATACTGAAAAGATGCCATTTAACATCAGCAAAAGATTGCTAAGTATCAACCTACTTGACTAAACATTGTTTCGGTGATTAAACTACTAAACATTTCACTTATTATATTAATACTTATATGAATTAGATAATATTAATATTCAGTATCAGGTCATTATAACTAGTATTTTAAAACAAGTCTAACAAGTCTGAAATATTTGTTATAGGATTTAGCCTCGTTACTAAGGTCAAATTAATTTTAGCATGTAATTATTAACATTAGAGATTAGAGATTTTCATGTTTTATTTCTCATTTTACTGTAAGATAAACGAGTTTTAAATCACTGTGTGGTGGGTGGGGCTAGAGTGTGTAATGGGGCGTGGTCAAAGTGTCTTTTATGTCCTTGGCTAATCACATGTCTGTACTTCACAGGTGTAGATTAACTATAAAGTCATGTAGAACCACAATGAAGCATTTAACAGCATCGTAGTATAAACTCTTCCTGCTTCTTTCTGTTGAAGCTCATGCTTTAGTCTTTTGCATAGAATATTATCTGAATATTTCTATTTACATGTAATCTTTTATCTAAAACAAATGAGGTGAACAGTGGAAGCATGAAACATGTGCTGTGAAACTGCTCTCCGTTCACATAACACAGTATACAGAGCTGTGTTTGTGTTTGTGTGTGAAAGAAGAATAGAAAAAGAAGCAGAAGTAAGTTATTGGGTCAGAGATCGAGTGAGAAATACATGTGTCACAAATACCACATCCACTGACGTAGTGTTTATTAATAAAGATAATCGAACTAAAAACACTTCAACATCTGTAGAGATGAAATGAGAGGATTAGTATGAGGATTTCTGCTCATTGTTTGTGTTCTGTGTTAAAACCGCATATTAGGTGACAAACAACCCTTCCTTATAGCTCAAACACTGAGTCATTCTGGAAAATCATATGATGTAACTCCTGATGTTCCCTCACACGGTCACCAGAAAAACAGGTTTAACCGGGAGTCTTCACAGAAAGAGCACATATAAAGAGTTTCTCTCACTTATCTGTAGAAATGCAAAAAGAGTCAAGTATTCTGCTGCCCCGAGGACATGCGCTCGTGAATAAATCATCTGCCTGTGTGTGTGTGTGTGTTTGTGTGTGTGTGTGTGTGTGTGTGTGTGTGTGTGTGTGTGTGTGTGTGTGTGTGTGTGTGTGTGTGTGTGTGTGTGTGTGTGTGTGTGTGTGTGTGTGTGTGTGTAGTGAAGAGCACTTTAATCCTCAACCCAACAGAATTGAGTTTGGGTGTGACCGAAACCTCTCGGCAGTGTTTTGTGTCAGTTATATTCAAGCTTAACTTTGTGTGCGTGTGTGTGCTCACTTTGGGATGTCCTCACTCTAATAATATAGACAAATTGTAAAAAGGTTAGAGTTAGAGTTAGTGTTTTAATAACTAACTGTGTATAAAAACAATAGAGGCATGTATTTGTTTAAATAAATAAGTCAATGTATTTCAGGAGTAACTGTGTTCATGCTCCAAACCAAGAAACTTAAACTATGATTTCATCTCCCAGAATGCAGAAAAACACCATAAAATCATTGTTGAAAACATCCCCTTATATAAGTAAGTACAGGTTTAGAAGGTCATAAGTGAAGTAAGTACACATCAGACCAGTTTAACAGCATTTTACAGCCTGTCCGTCAGTTTCCTCACTTTACCTGCATACTTGACATAACATTTCAGACCCAAACACATGCACAAAATACAGACACATGACAGACAACCAAATATACAGTATATAGCAGTACGTGAACGTCAACAAATGATTAATAAAAGAAGATAAATGTGTACATTAACAGGCAGAATCAGAAATGTTCAAATCCACATTTACTGCAACCCTTGACATTTCCATCAGCAGAGAATGTTTGGGACATTATTAGAAGACATGTTTATATGATTTCTGTCTATGAGAAGACGTCAATGTGATCAAATGTGATCGTATCTTTCTCATGAGTAGAAATAACGAAAGCTCAGAACAGAATGAATGAATCCTGGAGACGGTCCGACCGATTATTGATGATCAAATGTGATTGTGACAGAAACTGTGACTAACAGTTGGATTGTGTTGATGTTTTTCAGCTCAGGCCCTGCAGTGTTATGATTGTAAGATCGGTTTCTGGAATTTGTGCCTCACGACTAAAGTAACGTGTGAAAATGCGCAGCACTGCTTTAGTGGCGTGGGTAAAGCAGGTGAGTTGGTGCTTTTCCTAAACACACACGTTTGACCGGAAGCATGGCATGAATAAGACGTGAATCTGTTTTGTCTTTCATAACTCCAGCTGGGTTTCTGGATATTAAGATGAAAGGATGCCTGGATGTGGACAAATGCAATAAGACGGATCAGTATACATTCACACAGAACGCTGCTCTGTACAACTTGACAAGAACGTGCTGCTCCACTGACCTGTGTAACTCGGCTCCGGGCGGCGCGCACGTCTCTGCTGTCACGATGATCCTCGCAGCCGTCATCACCATCAAACTCATCATGTGAGGGAGATCCAATGAGACGCACACGTTTACTTCTCTAAATAGGGACATTTTATTTCTACTATTGTATTTAATCACAGTTATCTATAAATACTATAACCAGAAAAACCTTCAGCATTTTTACAATTTATAAACAATTGAATTCTGCGTCTTTTGTCAGGTTTACAGATACAGATTTGTCTGTAAGATATTGTTTGTTTCATTGCTTCAACACACATAGTGTCCCTGAGGAAAATCTGGACCGATTTTGTAACGTTTATAATGATTTTGTAACATTTGTAAAGTTTCATAAATGTAAAACGTCATGTGATCAAATAGATGGTGAAGAGCTTTAAACGGCCAATGAAAGGAACAGACAGATATTAGCATAGATCTGAAACATGTTTATTTAAAAACAATCATCTGTTAACATTGCTCATGTATTATAATAAACACAGAATCACATGTAATCACATCAGGTTGATTTATCTTTCTCCAGACGGTTTGAAATCCTTTAGCTTGATAGTATGTTGCTGTGCATGTTTATGTTTTATTGGTGATTGGAGTCATAATACATGTTGAGGCAAAAGAGTTGATTAGACATGATGACATATGACTATATAAAGCGGGTTTGTCTTTGCCCCGAGGTGACGTCAACTGTCAGACAGTAGCTGCGCTGATCGGGTGTCCTCTGCATTTATTCTTATCATAATGTCATTGCGAAATTAAATTATAATAAAAGACTTTAACTTTGCTTGATGTCATTCTTTTTTCATAATCTGAGCAGAAGAGATCCAGCACAAATAATGTCACATTATATTAACGCAGGAGAAATAATTACACCGAACACGTCAGTGTTGTTTTTGCATAGCATCATAAAATGAAAATCATGATAAAAGTCCTCTTAGAAAAGGACGTACATTTATTAGTAAACACTGCTCATAATTTATCATCTTCAATCACATTGAGCAGGTTTGGTGACATGAATTCCCTCTTAGGAGTAAATATAAGTTCACATGCAGACAAACACAAAAATCCAAAATGGCAAATGGCCAAAACAACATCAGCCTTCATACTTTCAGTGCCATTAAAGCACCCAAAGTTCACCCAAAAATGATGTCATCATTTTTTCACCCTGATGTCATTCAAACCCTGTATATGACTCTTTCTTTTGTGGAAAACAAAAGAAGATATTTTGGAAAACGCTGGTTATCGGCACCCATTGACTTCCATTGTATCTTGTGTTCATACTTTTTGTTTTTGAGTTTTGCTAAATCTTTTCTTCTGTGTTCTGCTGAAGCAAGAAAGTCTTTCAGGTTTGACATGACATGAGGGAGAGGAAATAATGGGTGAACTATTCCTCTAATACAGGAAACTGAACTGTTCTCTTCTAATTGAAAATAACTACATTTCGTTTTTAAACTATTTAAAAGCATATCAGTTTTTAAAATCTTTACAATATCATTCCATTTTCATGTGTTGTGTAAAAAAATCAGCTAAAATGTCTGTGTTTTATAGTTTACAGTAAATCATGATGTCATATTTTTGGATAAAATGGAGCTTTCTTGAAGTGGCTTTCTAGATGGGTTTCATTATCATGTGTATATTAAAAACATTCTCCCACTGCAGTCAATCTGAAAAGGACAATGTCTCTCCAGTGCTGTACTTTAAAAGGCATTTTGTGTTTTTTTGGAATCAATTCATTATTAATATTCTTAACAATCTTATCATTTTTCTTTTTTTTGTAGTGGAACATTTAAACTTACTGAAGAATGAGGAAAACATTCCGATCATTTTCTTTTGATTAAATTTATGTGACAGAAGAGCAAATATTCATTATCCAGATCTAATAAATAATGTCCATTGTTTCCAGCGTTATACACTGTCAACAGTAACTTCTGTCTGGTCATTTCGTGTTAATCTGAGCGCATACAGGCGGTACGTGATGATCTAGGGTCAGGGTCTTGAGGAAATACTTCTCAGGAGTGATAGCTGAAATGTTTGTATCTGCCCAAACCAGATCTTCTCACTCTTCATTCTTCACATTCATTCAGTTCACGGGTTTGAGAAAGACCCCACCCTCCTTATCATCACCATATATCTGGACCTTCTCAAGCCGTTCATCCAGTCGACTGCTGTCTTCAGACACATCACATTACAAGAGATTCAGGCTTTCACATCGGCAACATGATGAACAGACTTGTGCTTGGAGTCGTCGCTGTCATCGGATTCTTCACTATATGTAAGTCCACAGAGAAACAGACACTTCTGTTATTTGAATCACATAAACACATCACGTGTCATTGTTTGTTAGATCAATTCGCACATACGAAGATTTCATTGAAAGGTTTCATGTCTATGTTAAACTGAAATCCACGCAAATGGGTTTAGAAAATGATTTAACATTTTCTTTCACATTTACACATACACGTTTCATTTCATGCTCAAGTCTTTAACGGCTGTACTGTTTCTGATGATGTGTGTAAAACAGCAGGAAGAATGAAATATTTCTCTGAATATTACCCATCAATACTCGTTATTTCCTGTAATGCCGCGTGGATATTTTAAATCATCGGCTCTTTGTTGTGGGTAAGCCTTAAACTGTTATATATATATATATATATAAGGAGAATGTTGTTGAACACTTTCTTCCACACCAGTAACACAATCATACCGCATGTACAGACGGCTTTCCGTATAACTGATGACTCTCTGACGACATTTCAGTCAACCAATCCGTATGTTTAGAGTTTATGTGATGTGTTTCTCACTTTTCACATGTCTGATGAGCTTGAACAGTTTCATGAGATTTGAGCTGCGAGTACAGCCACAAACTTGTTTCTCAGTACAATAGATAGCTTTCATCAGCTGTTTCTACATACACATTGTACAATGTTTATAAGTTATCAAATAGTTGTTTTTTTATTGCAAGTTTATGATGTTTATTGTCACCGTGTAAAATATGATAATAAGAAGAAGAAGAAGATGAGTATGACATCACAGAGGTGTGTGTGATGATGTAACATTATACATAATCACACAAGGTTTGATGTATTTAAGTTTGTGTGTGTGCTCATGTCATGTTCTTTCTTTCATGTTCCTTTAGCTGAAGCGCTGAATTGTAATTCATGTAAGGTCGGCATTCTGGGCAAATGCTTTTATTATTCTTCAGTGACGTGTGCTTCAGCTGAAAAATGTTTCACTGCCAAAGCAGGTCAGACCACACACGCGCACACACACATATAGAGAAATCTTTGTAATCTGAAGTGTGATATCAGCTACTCACGTGTTGTTTGTGTTTGGATTGACAGAGTTTAACGTCACCGGATTTTTGAGTCTGTCGACAAGCGGCTGTACGTCTGACTGTAACAGCACTTCAGGAAGTATTCTGGGTGCTGGATACTCCATCAGTAAGACCTGCTGTACCGTTGATCTGTGTAATGGAGCGAGCAGCACACACGTGTCTGTGGCAGGTGCTCTGAGCGCCGCCCTGCTGGCTTTCTTCCTCAACTACATGTCATAAAACATCACAGCAGCTTCCTCAAACAATGACATCCACTTCACATCCCAGAACTTTCTCAAACTTCCCTGTATTTTTCACATTCCTTTTTACATTTTGCCAGTCTTATTACGATTACTCATTATGTTGTCAGTAATATATTGTCCTACATGTAATATCTATTTTAACTCACTATTACTGTTGGTTTTATTTGATAATACTGGATGAATGTACTCTTCAGAATGGGTTAGATATAAAAAAAAATGATGGTAATGTAATATAGTTTTTAAACATTCTTCGTGTGAAATAAAGAGTTTCTTTGAGTACAGCCCTGCAGTGACACTTTGAATGACTCATACAAAAACTACATGACTTTACACAGTAGCAGCAGCAGATTAGACTTCATTTATATAATAATATTTTTATTTTAAATTATGTCGTATGCTGCCAATATCAAACGTAGAAAGGTTCATTCATGCATTCATGACGTCAAGACTGAATAATAGGTGGTTGCCCCACAGGCCTATTACAAAAACTCTAACTAGTTTCAAATGCAAGAGCTAGAGATCTTACATGAACCAAAAAAAGCATTCAACTTTCTTACTGAAAGTAAGATTGTACTGATTACCTAGAAGGCCCTACATGGTTTAGCTCCTTAGTGTAATGAAGACGCTGAGGTTGTGGATCCATATGCAGTTCATTAAAGCAGGCAGACAGCAAACAGGCAAGGGTCATGATCGGCAAACAGAAATTGCAAGGGCAAAACAGGAACCGTGGTTGAATCAGACAGGCCAATCAGGGCAGGCAGCAAGGGAAAACCAGGCGAAAACAGAAACCAGGTGGACAGGCAGTACAAAATAACAAAACAGAGTCCAATGCACAGTCCAGACACAGGAAGAGAATCCAGAAACCACTCAACACTGTTAGCCATGACAAAACAAGACTTTGCAAAGGGTGCCGTGAGTTCCAGGTTTAGGTAGGCTGGCAAATAAGGAACAGGTGTGGTGTAATCAGTCGGTTATGTGGAATTATTCAATTCAATTTTATTTTATTTGTATAGCGCTTTCTCACAATGATCATTGTACCAAAGCAGCTTTACATGTATTGAAAGATAACAGTCAGTGGTCAGGGATTCAAAAAAACTTGCAAAAAATATTTGCAATCCGTAGCATGTGCAATCCGTAATAAAGGACATAAATTGCCATTGATCGCATCTATAACTCGCTATGCAGTTACAAGACATTTACTTGCTTAAGAGAGGGAATAAAAAATGTAATAATAAAATAACTAAAATTTAACAGGGCATGGGTGCAAGGAAGTTGTCTTGGGCAGGCGTCCATTTAGCATCACCAGGATGGGCATCATGTGGGGCAGGACTGTTGTGGGCAGTGTTGTGCCGGCTGGAACTCATTCCTCGGGATCCCTCGGAAAAGGGAGAGGGTGATAGAGAGAGAGAAAAGGAGAGAGGAGGAGGGAGAGAGAAGGGGACAAAACAGACTAACATTAGTGTAGCGGCCGTTCATATGTAATGTATGCAATATGATATCGTATGCAATATGTAATATGTATGTGTGCCCGGTTCCAGTTGAGTTAACTATTGCAGCCTTAGAGAGTTAGGATCTGAAATCCGCTACAAACCGCTATTTTGTGAACGCAATGTCCGTGATGGATTGTATGCTGATAGTAGTTCATGGAGGTATAACGGTGCTAAGCCATTTAGGGCTTTGTATGTAATAAACAAAATTTTGAAATGTATGCAATACTTTACAGGTAGCCAGTGCAGTGTTGCTAGGAGTGGACTTATGTGGTCATACTTTTTTGATCTAGTGAGAACTCTAGCAGCTGCATTTTGAACCAGCTGAAGCTTATTTATTTGCTTTGCATGACACCCCCCCAGTAATGAATTACAGTAGTCAATTCTGGAGGTCATAAATGCGTGGATTAGCTTCTCTATATCCGAGACAGACAGCATGTGTCGCATCTTTGAAATGTTTCTAAGGTGAAAAAAAGCGGTACGACACACATTGGAAATGTGACCATCGAAAGACAGGCTCTTATCTAGGATCACACCTAGGTTCTTGACTGCGGAAGATGGGACAATGGTGCAGCCTTCTGAAGTTGAAGGAAGTTGTTTGCCATCCATTTTCTAATATCGTTGATACAGTCTATTAGCTTAGAAAAACAGTGGGTTTTGTCAGGTTCTGAGGAAATATAAAGCTGGGTATCGTCAGCGTAACAGTGGAAGTTGATGTCATGTTTCTTAATAATATCTCAGAGGGGAAGCATATATAGTGCGAAGACAATGGGACCAAGAACTGATCCCTGTGGTACGCCGTATTTTACCTGAGAGTAATAAGATTTTTCCTCGTTAGCATAGACAAAGTGGTAGCGATCGGTTAAATAAGACTTGAACAAGGCTAAGGCTTGACCATTAATGCCAACAAGGTTTTCTAGTCTATCGAGGAGAATTATATGATCTATTGTATCAAAAGAGGTTGAGTAATACGAGAAGAGAGGTTTCACCTC
Organism: Beaufortia kweichowensis; assembly: GCA_019155185.1. Lineage (NCBI taxonomy): Eukaryota > Metazoa > Chordata > Actinopteri > Cypriniformes > Gastromyzontidae > Beaufortia > Beaufortia kweichowensis. Next base: position 16,035,063 of record CM032809.1, on the reverse strand, counting down.
GGTCCGATGCTAAAAGGAGGTCATTTGTCACTCTGAGCATGGCTGTTTCTATGCTGTGATGGGGCCTAAATCCTGATTGAAATTTTTCATAAATGCTATTTTTCGTTAGGAATGTCCGTAGTTGGTTAGACACAACCTTTTCCAGTATTTTTGATAAAAAGGGGAGATTAGAAATTGGTCTAAAGTTAGTTAGGTCTCCCTGGTCGAGATTAGGCTTTTTTATGAGAGGCCTAATAACTGCCATTTTGAAGGCTGCTGGAACATAACCAAGATCTAATGATGAGTTAATAATAAAATATTATTTATAATATAATAGTGAGCACTGGTTCCGATACTGCAGGAAAAACTTCTTTTAGTAATTTTGTGGGGATGGGATCTAATACTGTATACAGGATGATGATTTTGAAGAATTTATCATTTTTGTGAGCTCATCTATTGTAATAGCATTAAATGATTCTAGTTGTACTACTGGCTGCAAGCGGAAGGGGATACTATCAGATTTAGAGGTGGCTAGCTGTATAGATGCAATATTTTCTCTAATCTGCTCGACTTTATTTGCAAAGAATTTCATAAAGTCATTACTACCGTGCTGTAGTTTAGCATCTTTTTCTGTTAATGATTTGTTTTTAGTCAGTTTTGCAACTGTATTAAAAAGAAATCGCGGTTATTTTGATTTTCTGTGATCAACTTGCTGAATTATGGGAAATTGAGTCCTAGTATTTAGGTGATGGCGACCTCCTGTGGTCATCGCAGGGATCAACAGAGTTGGAATCGGGGTTTGTATCATTCAGTACCTGAGTGAGCTCCTAATACATTACAGTCCCTCACGTTTACTAGAATTTCAAAATCATGTGCTGGTGATAGAACATTTTCCTATTTAGTAAACTTTGGAACAGTCTTCTGTAACCAAGGTTACTAGGGAGTAAAAATGTAATCATATTGTCATTAATATGATAAACTCGTGTGAAATTTATAACAGATTTATAAAAGATTGGTTATGAAGGGAAAATTAGATTTATTAAAACACGTTTTTTAGTAGGTTCGTAATGTAGTCAATAAAATTGAGCCTTGAATGTGAGATGAACCAATCAGAGCGTAGCGGTGGTATTTACTTCCTGGTTTCACATGTGGCTGTGAATAAATCAATTATTTGGTTTAACTAAACAAAGCAGGTGACGAGTACATATACTTACCTATTGCCTTTAGAAGGGAAAGGGTGTGATATAAATTGTTCATTATTGTTTATCTAAAACTACTATTTTAATTTACTATCAAACTTTAAATACATACCTTGTGTTTACACATAGGTCTCTTGAGTCTTTCCATTGTTGTGAATTGTTGCAGCATCTTTCTTCGTAGTGAACTTCTTCTGGCGCATTGGTCCATAGAGCTATAAGTAGATAAAGATCTCAAAATTCTTGGTGGGGTGTGCGTGGCCGGGCGTCACAAGGGCGCTACACTTCCTAGTGCTGTATGGGAGGCAGACACACTCTGTCAGTTTAAATCTAGATTAAAGATCTATCTCTTTAACATAACACACACATAGTCCAACAGTTTATAACACAAATCCTCTAAGGGATTGTTAGGCTGCATTAATTAGATCAACGGGAACCGGGAACACTTCCCTAACAATCTGATGTACTTGTTGCATCTAAGGGTGTGAAACAGTATTTTACTCTCAGTTTGTTTGTTTCTTATTATTCCATTTTCATTATTCAGACCAGATGATGAATCTGAAAGAGGGAGTAATTTCTTTATCTGCATTAGGGTGCTTGTTTTCTTTTGTAGTTCATTTAGCCTGTAGGGGAGACAGAGGATGGTTGTAACATTTTTAACATTTTTGTCTCGTCTGTATGAGTTCTTTCATCAAGTGCATTAAAAATTTGAACAGAAAATTAAAGGATTGAAATGTTAATTCACCCCATAGTCAGGATTAGTTCTATAAAAGCAGCGAGCAGTCCTCATTGATTCAAATTGATTATAAATCACACTAAATGTTGTTTATGTTGATAAAGTATCTAAAAAATGTAGTGCATTTTCATATGCTCAATATGTGCAGTGACAATTATAAGGTTAACCCTTTACCTGTCACAGGCCCACAGGTGGGCCCATTTGCTATTACATATTCTTAAAACTAATATCCTGTTTAAAACCTGAAATTATCTTGACAAACTATATATCATTGGAAAGCTCTAGGTGTGTAGTTTTTATTTATCCACCTTTTTCAAGTAGACATGACATAGTGAAAGTAATATGGGTAAATGTCACTGACTCATGGTTATTTTTGTGTATTTATAACAATAATATCATATTCTAAACTTAAACAATCTTGACAAACTATATAATAATGTAGTGAGATCAAATTTGCAAAAATATATGATATGCCACACGCCTCTTGGGGGACACTTTTGTTTATTATATGTAGTTATATAATAGCCATTTTGCAATAGGAAATATGCAGTGATAGTATTTTGTTAAATGACTGTCACAGTGTCACGGTTACCTTCTGGACACGCTATTACCCATATTGCTTTGCACCTCTCACACCTGTCATGAATTACCCACCTCCATCTTTGATTTCACCTGCACCTGTTTGAAATCATGCTGGACTCTTTATATACCGTGTGTTTCTTATGTTTCTTGGTCAGGTCTACTTTGCGTTAAACGTTGTTTCGCAGTGATTAGATGCCTTTTATGCCTTGTTCTAGTTCCTGTTACACGGATGTGTATGTTTCCATTGGATGTTTATGTTCTTGAGTTAACTTCCTAGTAAAGAGTGTTAAAATACTTGTGCCTGCTCGTCTTCACTGGGGACACCGTAACAATGTCACTATTTATGCACAGTGAGAATGAATGGCCCCTAGTAGATATTGCTGGTACAGCAGCTAAAAGTGTCACCGAAACCTCACATTTCATGATATCAGTCTTAAACTTTAGACTTATAACTAAGAAATATATTTTTATTATGTACTTTTTATGATGTATGTATATCTATGTTTAATGTCTGTTATTTGTTTCACATTGTGTTTCCTGTACAGCTGTGTTGAAACAATGCAAGCTATAAAAAGTCCTATAGAAATTAACTTGTCAGGGTTAGGCTGACAGAGAAGATCTCAGAATTAGAATCACGCATCCAAACTTCACTTGAGTAAGAGTAATATGGTTTTATATAACACTTTGGATGCGAGTAGTGTAACTAGCTCTGCACATTGTTCGGTTCCGGTTGCAGATTGGAAACGTTTTTGGATTAAACCTGACCTGTTGAAAAGAGATGATCTTCATCCCTCTTGGGGTGTGCCTACAGAGCAAACAGGTCTGTGAATGATGCAGTCAATATGGGACTGCATTATGTTCTGCAGCATCTGGACTTATGTGAGGATCCTGTTTGTGGACTTCAGCTCTGCTTTTAACACCATCATCCCATCACTACTCCAGCCCAAATTAACTCAGCTCTCCATGCCCTCCTCTGTCTGTCAGTGGATCACCAGCTTCCTGACAGACAGACAGCAGCTAGTGAGGCTGGGAAAACTCAAATCCAGCACCCGCACCATCAGCACCGGCGCCCCTCAGGGTGGTGTTCTCTCCCCACTGCTCTTCTCCCTCTACACCAACAACTGCACCTCTAAAGACCCCTCTGTCAAGCTCCTGAAGTTTGCGGACGACATTCACATAGAATCCATTGTGAAAAAGGCCCAGCAGAGGTTGTACTTCCTTCGCCAGCTGAGGAAGTTTAACCTGCCACAGGATCTGCTGAAACAGTTCTACACTGCCATCATTGAATCCATCCTCTGCACTTCTATATCTGTCTGGTTCAGCTCAGCTACCAAATCTGACCTCAGAAGACTCCAGAGGGTAGTCCGGACTGCTGAGCGAATCATTGGTACAACCCTCCCCACTCCCCCAGAACTGTACTTATCCAGAGTGAGCAAAAGGGCAAAGAAAATCACTCTGGACCCCTCACATCCAGCACACTCCCTCTTTGAACTGTTGCCGTCTGGTCGACGCTACAGAGCTCTGTGCACCAAAACAACCAAACACAAGAACAGTTTCTTCCCTCAGGCAATCCATCTCATGAACACCAGACAAACATGGAACACACAACACTTTAATACATTACTTACTTATAACACTTACTTATTTATATTTCAACATTTATATTTTTATTTGCACATATCATAAATGTGCGTTCAAACTGTCTTATTATATATTGTTTTTCTTGCTATTTTTGCACATTGTCTATATTGTATATTTGTATAGTATTCTTTTATTCTTTTTATCATCTGTGTCTTGTCCTGTCGCTGTCATTCTGTAACACTTTGGAGCTTCTGTCACTAAAACAAATTCCTCGTATGTGTAAACACACCTGACAATAAAGCTCATTCTGATTCTGATATAATAAATGATCTGTGGTGTATTTTGAGCTGAAACTTGTAACAAAACGATGCCACATGGAGAACTAAGTGAACTGAGTTTAGTGATCCGGTTAACAGGTAGACATCCAAAGGTGAGAATACATACAACTGGTAACATCCACAGGTAAGTAATTCCTTGGGTGGGGGTCTTGGAGGTGGATGATGGGGGACAGAAAACAGTAAATCAGGCCTGGGTGAAGTCAAAGGTGGGAGAATCCAGGGAGAAACCAGGAGCAGCACCCAGAGCACAGCCAGGACAGCAGTCCACAGTGGAGTCGAGTTTTTGACCTTAGAGTTTTGTTTTTCCAGAGTCTTGCTAGTGTTTTCCCCAGTCAGTCTTGCTAGTGTTTTCCAGTCAGTCTAGTCTAGTTTTCTCCTTGATCCTGTTGGTCTGGCGTCCCTGTCTATTGTCATTTCTCCTTTGTTGTTTTTCTTCTCCTGCCCACTAGGACTTCTTCCTGCCTTTTAGGACTTTTACGGCCTGCCGACCTCTCCCCTCCAAGAGGCTGCATCAGTGATTGCTTCCAGACCTTTTACGCTGCCCTTCTTCTCTGTGCTGCCCAGACTGGCTGTTTTTGATTGCTGTAAGTTCTTATTTCACTGTTCTTTTAAAGACATTTTTCTGTTATTGCAGTATATGAATAAATTTCAGTTTTGTTTCATCTGCAACTGGATTCCAGTCTCATCCTTGACAGTGCCAGGAAGAGGAGTTATTATCTCAAGCCTATCTCCTGGTGTGTATGTGAGAACACAGGAATGGATCAGGGCAGCCAGGATCAGTTAAAGGGGTTCATTGAAAGTAGCAGGTTTGCTTGCAATATGTATGAAAGTGGTTCTGTTATAATAAGAAAGAGATCAAAGAAACAATCAGCATTCTATGCATCAATTATTACTCATTGCAATAAACCACACTAAGTAGTCCTTGTACAGATACAATAAACATAAATGTAAATATAGACATGTGAATTCAAAGTCACTACAAGGATATGATATGTAAATATATAGCACACTAGAATAAATTCCAGACACTTTAAGAACCAGCTTAAGTTGAAGTTAAATAAAAATATTGCCCCTCTCTGAGACTGAGTGGTGCATCAAATCACTGTCGGTTTTGAATATTTGGTTTTGGTTATTTGTCCATTGAATACTAATGCTTCATCTACTTAGGGTTAGGGTTCATTTTGGCATCTTGATTAATGCCGTGTTGAGGTGTACAATTTGACTCACAAGTCAACTGTTTTTGTCTTTTCACTAACATGTGCCTTGGTGTTGAGGACTAGTCCATCATTGAGGCCACATTCAATATGAGTGAAATACTCAAGTACTGTTAAAATCAGATACTCTAAGATTTGTACATATTAAAATTGGTATGATTTTCAGGTAATATTTACACCTCTGTTTATAATATTTTAACAGCAAATACAATGAAAATATAATCATAGCAAATAAGGTAAAGGTAAATAAAGGTAAATATTGTGATTTCCCAACATTCAAGGCTAACTAGCGATATCGTCACTAATTTGCCAAAAAGCTATTAAAATATTGTTATAATGACTAAGTACGACCAGAAACAACTGTTCAGTCTTGCTTGTAAAAGGTAATACCCCGAGACCTGTTTTTAACTGTGAGACAAGCTGCACATGATCGAGGCATTTTTTTCTTTGAGGGTAATAGAGAAGTTGCCATCAGAT